>JABASD010000723.1:0-60322 GCA_019776165.1 Pogonognathellus flavescens | reverse complement strand
GCGCGTATAGATAGACAGATAGATAGACAAGAGAATCTTATAATATATCGTTCCGATACATAATAACTGTTGGTGCAAACATTAGAAATGGTTTCCATTAATGTTTCCTACCTTGCACAATGGGAAAAATATTTCCATTAGCTTTCAATGCTCTTACTTACGTTTAATATATTCGTAGCAAATGATGAAATATAAAGCATAGAAATTTTAGGTTCAATAGTTTTATATTTTAGTATGTTAGCCCACATTTTATAAGACCGTCTTGTATTTATAGAGACATATAAATGGTTTCCACTTACGTATAAACACTAAAACACCCGTTCTATCTGTGGTATACATCTCTACTAAAAATCTATATTCTTTTAAAGACCAAAATACAGTTAAGGAAACTTAGCCTATATAATTCTGTCCGAATACACACGATTTAAGAAATTCATAGGGTTCTCATGAATGTTTACGAACTACTTATTGTTAGCTTTTTTCCAAAGCCAGTAAGTGCACATACGCACGAGATCGTGTATATTTTACCATAAAGTCCTTCGAAATTCAATGAAAACTAATAGCTGCAGCTTTATTTGCTCTTAAATCCACAGCTTTTGTCTCTTTCACAACAAATCGTCCACGTAAAGTCAATCCTCGACAGTCTGCAGTGTTCGATTATCCCAATTGAATTATTGATGATCGGATCGCGTATTGTCTCTTTAGCTCTTCATGTATTCATTTTGCATATACAAACACATTACTATATTAGTGCTCTGAGAATATTGCAGAAACAACTGCCTTTACTAATATTGGGAATTACTACGACAGTAATGTCAGGACAGATACGCAAACTGAAGCGAGTGTACGCAAATAAAATACTGGTAACTCATAAATAAGTATATGAATACAAGATTATAAATATGACATCTACTTTGTTGTACCTGTGCCCTTCCATTAAGAAATTAAACTGACAGAATGAAATGAAACTTCTATAGCGAAGGACGAAGGACTGTTATAAATTTAGCGATTTAGCTAAAAGTCCAAGAGAGTGACAGGGTTGTAATATTTATATGGACATCAGGACACCGGTGCGATGGTGTATGTATTGTCGGGAGACAGTTTGCATTACTAATAGAAAAGTATGCATAATTGTATATTGTATTTGCTAAGTTCGCATCAAGGATTCTATGTTGGGTTTCCGAGACCTTTACTGCGAATAGGAAGAATATAATGTTATATATCCTTAAATTCATGGCCATTTCTTTCAATGTCGATTCCCAACCCTTCTGGCAAACCAAAAACCGGTGTTTTCTTTGTCTGCGTGTCAAATGAAATCCAAGTTTTATTTGTACATGAGATCCTTTCCCATGCGGTATACTATCACTTTGTGTCTACCACAGGAGCAATAATACTTAAGAACGACAAATAGAATACCTGCCGAGAATTTCTGTGAGAAATTGATTAACATTCACATACACAGAAATTATCATCGAATTTTTTGTTTGGAAATTATATATCTCCGACTTTCCACGGCTTCTTAGTGCTTTTGATGGTGGCAGTGGATAACACATTGATTGGGCTTCCCTGCTAAACAAAATTTTGAGGGTGTGTTCACGATGTTGACGACAACTCCAGTGTGGAGTGGAGATCGGTGAGAAGTGAAAGCTACTATTTAATTTCCATTGATTTTCAGTACATAATATCTACAATTGTATCTATAGTGTACACAGTATGCACATTAACTCCCTTGTGCAGCCAAGGGATATTTTATACACATTTAAAATGTAACTTTTGGTTATTTCCCCATTGTAGTAGAATTTCTGTAGTGATTATACTCATTAGACTAAAAAAGTATTATACACAAGTACATAGTAGTTTAGAAAACGTTAACACTTGAATGATTTTCTTTTGCATATAATATTGTCCTTATGCAATAGAAAGCAATCAAAAAAGTAAACTCGGCTCATCGTGGTAGGTAAAGAGAAGAAATGTAAGTTACATAAAGTTTGATATTGTGATTCGGGTTACATGTAAGAACAATTAAATGTAGACCTAAATACAACTAAAGTAAATACAATCAGAAAGTATGCAGTAAATGTAAATCTCATGTAAATATTGGTTTAGCTATTATGTCAAATTAAAATTTAAAACTGCAGGGAGGAAGCAGTAGGGCAGACTTAGATATTTTCAAAGTGAATTATTTAAAAGCTTGATTAACAATGCATGATATTTCAACCCGTAATACTATAATTGAATACATCGTGCTGCGTTAAGTCGTAAGTGAAGTACATTGACAACATTTCCTTACTTTCCCTGTCAATAAATAGGCTCGCATCGATTTTATGGCTGTAAACTTACATTATTAGTAAAACAAAGCAACAAATCCATACTTTAGGGTTTATTCCCACTAACTGATAATAAATAACATGTATCTACATTCGCAACTCGCATCACAAGCTGTTATTGTCTAGGACAGTAACTGCAACATGCTATTCCGGCATTACTGTAACTTATGATTTACCTACAGTCTATTATAAATGTGGAGTAGTAGTATCACTGGAAATGCGGACAAAAGTGATTTAGACAGTTTCTCCTGCCATAAAACTTATATTATTAGCTTCAATGATTTCCTCAAATTTAGAATTTACACTGTAATGAGTTAAAACGAGGAAAGTGTAATAAATGTACGAAAGCAAACAATTTTTACAAAGAAAAATATTTAATAATTGAAAGCATTGTGCGAAATAACAAGAGTTTTGTGTTTTTTGTTGCAGGTACAGAAAATTTCGTGATAGCAACTCCGTAGTTCTTACATCTCCTTCTGAGAGTCAGGGAGAAAGTCGGGAGAGTGAAACTGGAGGAGAAAGTGCATTTTCTCCCGACCCTGCGACAGCATCCACGTCAACGTCAGCCACATCCACTTCAAGTGTCATAGAATCCTTGGGTTCCATAAAAGAGTTCAGTCTTAATAAATCTGAATGTACCTCTTACACTCTTGAACTCGATTCGGTCGATGTCACCATGAATTTATCCAGTGATTTGTCCGTTTCCGAGGAATATCAAAGCTTCCGTTCTACTGTGCCTTTGAAAAAAATCGTGGTGGATTCTGATGCATCGAAGGTATAGCGCAAAAATACTTCTTCTTCTTTTTAATAAATAATGTATTCTTCTAATTCCAGTAATAACTGGTCATTACTGGAATTGAGTTTTCTTATCAATGACGTGGGTTGCTCAGATCCGGATACAAATGTCATGTCATTCACACCACTGCTGGAACTGAGATGGTATTAGTAATTGAGAATAAATAATCCGGTAAATTTATTTGTACTCTGGAAGAGAATATGTAAGAAGAATGATGACGGATGTTGTGCATTATGTAGTAGGATTTCCCTTTTCAAATGTATATTCTCCTTCGTTGTTCACTTTCTTTCTGTCAAAGTCCTCTCCAAATTCCTTGACAAACACATGAACACTCTCAAATCAACTCCAGGCTTTTATGTCTTCAAAAGAATTCTATATGGTCACATTTCCCATCGCTCAATTGAAATGTTTATTAGATTAGTGCATCTGCTGATTCCATTCCACTACTTCTTCGCATCACTCAATGTCTATTTATGTAGAACTCCCACTCACCCACGGGTATCACATCTCATCATATCCAAACATGTCCTTTCTCCTGCTAAGCTTCAACATATACATCTACTGGGACTTAGAGCATGTAATACATACTGTAGACTCTCGTTTGCAACGTTTTGTGCAATAAAACGCTATAGATATAGATAGATACTACATTTAATTCCAAACTGTCTCAACATTAGGATAACTTTCATCTCTGGAAGTACTATTGCTCTTCAGCATACAAACTACATAAGTATATACATGCACCCGCTATAGCTTTCACTAGTAAAAAATTCTTTCCTCTGGGAAAGAAGTCAGTGCGTAATCAATTTTCAAAGTGAATGAGAGATTGGACATAATATTACCATCTATTTTTATTTTTCCCCGTATAATTAGACTTACCGGATTTTATTTAATTTAAATCTGATATTTCCACTATCCACTGATATTATATCAAATTTAATAACCTTTTTTAATCAACCTAACCCCTTTTACTGCAATAATACCTATTGCTGATTTGTAAAGAACCTGAACTCTTATTTTACCTACAATAGTTATAGGCGTATGTCTTACACAGGTACTTCGGACAATTACTGTATGCAAATATGCAATATAAAAATGCACTTGATGAGTATTATGTAATGGTAAAATGATTCAAGATTCAATAATACTCATGAATGATAGACGAAGATGAAGCTAACTTGATAACTTGACATTTTTTCTTGTTTACTTAGGTATGGAAATTGTATGACGCTGGTCCACGAAACGTTCGTTCTCCGTTGATCTGCCTGGCTCCAGTTAGTGGCACAGCAGATGTATTTTACAAGCAAATTCTAGCACTTAGTACCCGAGGGATTCGTGTAATATCTGTGAGTGCTTTTAATTCGATGTAGGAATTTCATTTACTTTCTGAGAATACTTTCTTACTAATGAACATTTTCTTTTCCTGGAAGGTGGAAGCTCCGGTATATTGGAGCGTAAACGACTGGTGTGATGGGTTCAAAAAACTTTTGGACCACTTATACATTGACAAAGTCCACATATTTGGTGCGTCTTTAGGTGAGACTTACAGTTGAAACGTTACTATTTATAGATATAAACAAAAGTCAAAGTACATTTAATCTGCATAAGTGAAAAAGGGTAAAATACATAAATGTTTCAACCTCAGTAGAACCACTAAACTATCTAGCTTTAACAATTGTAGGAAAAACATTGGAATGTGAAAGTTTTTGTTACTCAATTTTAATGTTCACTTATTGCTTATTGTTTACAGGGGGATTCTTGGCTCAAAAATTTGCTGAGTACACATATCAATATTCTCGGGTTGCTTCACTCATACTTTGCAACACATTTTGCGACACTGCAATTTTTAATTATAATGAATCAGCCATGGTGTAAGTAACCGAAAATATATGAGAATGACTAAATTGAAATGAAGTTTCGTAAATGAAATCTTGTTTGACGTAAACAGGTTTTGGATGCTGCCTACGTTAGTTTTGAAAAAGTTGGTTATTGGAAACTTGTCAACGGAACGAATGGATTTAAGCATTGCTCAAGCTATAGATTTTATGACAGAACGGGTAAGTCATTGACAAGTTAAAAACAAATATTGCCCAACGCTGCATGCTCAAACCTTAATTCACATACTTTACAAAAAGACACGTTCCTTATATTTCACTATTCTCTTGTAAACTGAAAAAAATGCTCCATCAAAACAAAACTGACAATTCTTCATGAATTACAATTTATAATCATATTGATTGCATTTTTAAGTCCACTGAAAGAATGTTACACTTTATTTGTGCTCATGTTAAAGTTGGATGGTTTAACTCAACAAGAATTGGCCTCAAGACTAACAATGAATTGCGTCAATTGTTATGTGGACACTTTTAAACTAAGACAAGTCAAAATTACAATGGTAGATGTGTTTGACGAGTCCGCTCTGTCTAATCAAGTTAGAGATGATCTGCACAAGAGTCTCTCTCACGCCAAACTGGCTCATTTAAAAACAGGTATCCCAACTGAATCTAAAACTATGTACTACAATCCTACTCCTATAATTCTTATTCTTACAGTTTAAGTGTTAACTGAAATGGTACGTTTTTGTATACATACACTACAAATCCATTCCTTTTTCAGGTGGCAACTTTCCGTATTTAAGCCGTAGTGATGAAGTCAACCTTCACATTCTTGTAAGTTCATTAGAACCACAAATATTAAGCAAAACTGATCAGTTATAAGTTCTAACTATTGCCAATGCTGACACTGACAGATTCATTTGCGTGCTTTCAATGATACAAAAATGAGTGCTGAAGAATGTAAGCCCGATACAATTCAGCCTTCGGATACCGTCCAAGACAATTCTGACTCCTCTGTAATAAAAGAAGACAACTAAGATGTTTTACCGGATTAAAACAATCTCTCACTCACAAATGAAGACATTTGTTGGTCCAGAACCATAATCTTATACTAACTACACTGTTTACTTTTAGGATATTTTTCATACGACTGTGTCTGTATGAGTGTTGTGAAGAGGTGAGAGGAATTTATAATGATGCAATGTACACGCAAAAATCTGCACATCTATTAATAGATATTATAGTACTTATTTGGTAAGTAAGAATCGATCTGATTGTAAAATCTAATGATAAGTATAACAATTGGTAAAGACATAGGTATAAAAATTGCAACTTTTAACATTTTGTTAGTTTTAGACTGACACCCGATGTAAATCTAAGACTGAGTCTGATATAATATATTATGCGACTTGCTAAAATGGTTTATTTTAGTCATTTTGCTTCTGATATATTCATCAATACTGTGCTGTATTTATTACGTTCTGAATGAATAACACCTGTAGTTAAAGCATTATTATCCCTTTACATAAGTATGGTATACTACATGTCTTATCAAGGTTTCCGTAATTTTACAATAATGTTTCTACGATTGTAGTAAATATATGAAGTATGAATAACATAAAAAATATAAACTGTATGATTCAGTTGAATAGTTAAGGTAAGAACCATTTTAAACCACAAATTTGCCAAAATAGTACTTTAACACGCTATGTCAATAAATATAATCTAATTTTAAGTAGTTAGTTATAATTTGCAGAGAGAGAATGATACAAGCATATAATATACTATTGACTATACTGGCAAGGAAAGAATAAGGATCGAAACTGAAATAAAATATTTTAATACCTCAGTCAAAAGACATGAGTTTATTGTAACTTTGTAACATTAAAATCCTAACCGGATTTTATAAAATGGCTCACCATTGTACACATAGACAAATATTTTAGCGGGTAGACGTACCTTAATAGTGAATACAATACCCAAAATTATTCCAAATATGTTCTATTGTTCCACTTCTTTTGGATTTGATTTAGAAGTATCCAATAGTTTCTCTTTGACTTCTCTATATTCTCTAGCAGTATCTTCATCACTGTAATATTCTTCTAAATCATCTGAAGGTGAAGTTTCAGGCTTGGAAAGTTGTTTATAAATACTCATTGCCTGTGATCATTAAATGAATTGTATTATAACTAGTAAAATATATAACCCAATTTAAGGTAATGTCATACTAATCATATTAAAAAACTATAAGTTCGATAAAAAATGTAAGTCTTACCTGAGTAACCATTCCTGGTACATTTGAAACATCTGAAGGCAATAACAATGTATTGGACTTTTTAGCCATTTGTTTAAACGCTGAGACATATTGTTCTGCTACAATTAGAGACCCTGCATCACGCCCTGTAGAACTCTTCAAAGCTTCTCCAATTGTACCAAGAGATTTTGCACGAGCTTCTGCTTTAGCTAACAAAGCGTTTGCTTCACCACGAGCATAATTTATTTTTTCTTGCATTTCAGCCTCAGAAGCTAGAATTCGAGCAGTTTTTTGTCCTTCAGCAACATTGATATTAGACTCCCTGATTCCTTCGGATTCCAAAATTTGGGCTCTTTTTTTACGTTCTGCCTCAACTTGCATCTGCATTGCTTCCTGAACTCTTGAAGGGAGTTTAATATCACCTGTAATAATTGTAATAGAAAGTTGCATTTCTGGAAATATGAAATATGTGTTGTTAAAGTAGTTTCATATAGTGGTAAAGTAAAATGTTTAACGTACGAATTTCGTAACGAAGGCAAGCAATGCCCCAAGCCTCAGCAGCTTTATTAATTACTTCAACGATACCAACGTTCAGACTTTCTCTCTCCCGGAAAATGGTATCTAAAGAAATCTTTCCCAACTCTGACCTGTAATTTTCACATAAAACTAAAAGTAAATATAAGTTATTCAAAAATAACAAAAACTACAACTTGCATACTAATCTTTAGCTTACCTCATTGTCGTTTGGGCTAATTGAGTGATGGCAAACTCAGGATCTAGAAAAATTTAATACGACAATAAAATCGATTAAAAAACAGTTCCATAATTCATCTAATTAGATATCCTTATTCAAAATTGTATGCAGTTAATGCTAACCTTCTACTCCGTAACTAGCTCTGTAAGGATCGACAATACGAAGATATAAAACACCATCCAAGGTAAGATTAACATTGTCTAAAAGTACAAAATAAGACGAATAAGATCATATAATTTTCCCCTTTGAATTCCATCAATTTAGTACGCAGTAGAGTTGGTTATTTTAAAGACCTTTCGTTATAGCTGACTGTTTAGGAATATCAATAGCAATTTCCTTGAGGCTGTTTACATATTTGATTCTGTCAATAATAGGAATTAGAAAATTTAAGCCCGGTTCCAAAATACGATGAAATTTTCCCATTCTTTCAATTATCCAAGCCTCCTGCTGGGGAACGAACATTATCAAAGTATTCATCGGAGTGGAAGATTTATATCTGTGAAGTTGTTGTTGTGTGTGAAAATTCACCTATAAAAATACACGCAACATTCAGTACAAACAATCCACTATGACTAATCATAATCATTTGTAAAAATTTATTAGTACACAAACTTTTACTAACCAGTTTTGCGGAAAGTAATCTCTCATTATTGAATAATCCTCCTGCTCCTGCAATAGAATTCATGCTTTTAACTGCACGAAGTAGGGATGTTGATCTATGCATTTTCTACAACTGTTGAGATAATCACGAATTCACAAAAACCAAATTGAAAGGTACGTAGTCTATTTTAATTTAACATTTGGCAAAAATTGGTAAGTCACTAAACAGTCAGTGTCCAAACTAAACACTAAACCTTCAATACAAAACCAATAATTAACCAAAGTCCAAGTTCAACTATCAAGCAAATCCTCCAAAAGTCGGCAAATTCATAATCTGTGCAAATACAAGTCACATGATGTAATGAAAGTGTGTCTTTCATCAGCTTCATTCAAGGCACTATCCCCCAGTCCAGATTCTCCAGATACTCCCCGATGCCCCGATTCCAGAAGCTGTCACTGTCACGTCATCAACTACGTATTACTCGAATGCATTTTCTAAAACGAAAAATCTTTCGAATTTTATAGTAAGATCATGCAAGATCTTAAACACACATGTTCCGTTGCATTTATGTTTGATTTTGTATGAATGTTGTACAATTGCACAATTATTACACAACTCAATGTTTTGGACAATCTAATCTGTGTCAACATTACTATAGATGCGTATAATGTATATGCTATTTTTTAAACATTTTCATACGATGATTGTTTAGACACGATTTTTTCAGTTTGAGAACCGGACATTACAATGAATGAATTATGCTAAAGATTTGTTGCTAATTTTTAGTATACAAAAAATTAACAACAAATCCTACAAACTGCTATGAAAACAATTGTTCACTTGTTTCCCATTAATGATTTAATATGACCACAACATCAAGGGTATGAAAATTATACTGGTCTAAAAAACTATTATGCAAAAAAGCAACAATCGAGTTTGAGAGTAAACATTTCTACATTGTGACTATCACGAGAAACTGAATGAAGTTCAATCTTATTACACACATAATAACATTGTATAAATTGACACAAGTTTAGACAATTGCTGTTATTTTTCCAATTATTTGTTCCTCACTCTTTTGTAATTATGTGTAGTAATGTATGTAGCATACTACACTGTATTTATTATGAGGCAAGTATGGCTTGCTGACCTGGGCTGGGATATTCGTACAATTTTGAATAAATAATAATCCGTACGCTGATTTCATGCTAGTATTGTGGTCAACATGATCTCTATCGACTATAAATACGTTTATCGTAATACTTTTATCACGATCATTTTGTCACTAATTGAACAGAGTCGTTCAAACCAGGAGGATCCTTCTTGGCAATTCCGGCCAGTAGTTTCTTGATTTCTGCGATAGCTTTGCCCGGATTCAATCCCTAGATACATATAAAAAAAAAGTGTTTTAGCAGGCACTTTAAATATAGCCATTAAAAAGTGGCAATTTCATTTTGGATTAACCATAACCACTCTGGAAATATATAGCGGTTCACAAAAGCGTAAAGGTACCTTAGGGCAAGTTTTCGTGCAATTCATAATAGTATGACAGCGAAACACTGAAAAAGGATCACGGAGCTTGTCCAGTCGAGCCTTAGAACTTTCATCCCGAGAATCTATAATCCACCTATAAGCTTGCATAAGGACAGCAGGTCCTAAATACTTATCTCCATTCCACCAGTACGAAGGGCAAGAAGTACTGCAGCACGCACATAGAATGCATTCATATAAACCATCCTAAAATTCATAACCACTTAGTTATAACTTTTGCAAAATGCTTACATTTGAAAACATTAAAATCTATTGGTAAATAGATAATATTTTGTTTCTTACCAATTTCGCACGATCATCAACACTCTGAAGAAGCTGAGCTGATCCGGGTTTAGCATTATCATTTCTTTGCAGCCAGGGTTGGATTCCTTTGTATTGGGCATAAAAATTATTCATGTCTGGAACCAAATCTTTGATGACATACATATGGGGTAAAGGATAAATTTTTGTAGCCTTCGACGTATTGGTATCAATTTTACTGTGAAATAATCAAATAGATAACATTAACATTATTTGCTATTGTTACTAACTAAGGTTTATTAACTCTTGCCTGCCTGTTAAGTCCTGCCTCACCTAATGCACGCCAGCGTGTTAATACCTCCAATGTTCATTGAACATGACCCACAAATGCCTTCACGACATGATCGGCGGAAAGTAAGAGTTGGGTCGATTTCGTTTTTAATTTTAATCAACGCGTCCAAAATCATAGGGCCACAAGTATTGAGGTCAACTTCATATGTTTGTAATTTAGGTTTATCTCCCTTTTGATCTGGATTCCATCGATAAACAGCAAACTGCTTCATACGAGCTGAGGCAGGAGCAGCTGCGGTAGCCGCAGTTCGAGTCTAAAAGTTGTGGAAATAAATAATTAGTAAATGAAATTATGAAATATCTGGGTTGGTTGGGTGTGTTGAGGTAGCCCGAGGAAGTCAAATCACTGATGCCTGAAAATGGTGTCCTGCCTTTGTAACTTTATTTATATTATCGGGTTTTTACTTACGAGGTGCTGTAAGCTAGGAGATCCGAATTTCCCATTAACAAGCAGTCTCGACGTCGAAATCATCCTCGTTTAGTTATTGGATAATCAACCAGTTAAATTGAACCTGTATAGATAGAAAAAAAATGAGAAAATAAGTAATTAGGTGAAACTATTTGAGACCTTAATTTCAAATATTGTTTAGATATTATATTTTTGATGGACTTTGCAAAACAACTAAAAAAATAACAATGACACAAATCACTTTGCTTACTCCTTTCAATTCTAAAAAATTAACCCGTAAAAACAAACAACACTTTTCCTGATTGTCCTGAATGAATGAAGTTGGAATGAAAGTATAATATTTAGTAATGTTTAGTCTGAAATTAAAAAGGTTAAAAATAGTACCATATTGACCAATTCTAAAAATTTAAATTATGGATTAAGCGCACAAACCACAATAATACCTTTATGACTATGGGTTGACGACCAGAGTAAATATTTGGGCAATAAATTGCGTATTAAAATTATGGAACAATTTCAATATAAAAATTTAATGAAATAATGTCATTTTTAACTTCGCCTCTAACCCAAAATCTATTCGTATTTACAGCGCTATTTGATGAACATCACAGTCACATGTGCAGCTGTAACTGTGCGCGTGGTACAGTATCGGAGAGGAAACGGGAGACATGCCTGGTTGGTGGGGAAAGTGCGGGTGCCCACTTTGCCCCGTTCTGGAAAAAGTATGGAAAAGTGTATTAATTAAAAATCAGAAAACAAAGATAATTGATTTTAATGAAGAACTGCAAAGGTTATGATTTGTTGAATTATTTTACTTTGAGTTGACATTTATTTTATATGAAACTACAAAATAATTGATATGCAAAAAGCTGAATTTGTAAAAAAAGAGTGTCTGTGATGTGAGTGAGTGAACTAAGGAAATTAAAGATTACTACAGCTAATTTAAAAATGAAAGGTTTTCATGAAAAACAATTTCAAATGGGCTCTTTTCAGTCACACATAATCTCGATATATTATTTGGGGATTACATTCTTACCTCACATAATAATAATGCAAATCATGCAACAATTACCAAACATATAGGTCAAGTCAAACTTTGATCATAAAATAATTATCAACTAGGCTTTTTATAATTTTCTCATTACTTTTCAAATACAGCTCATGCAGGCGTTATATAAACATTAACATTGTATTTTTATTGTCATAATTAACTAATATTACTTATTAGTGGTACCTATTATGTAACTTCATAAATGTAAAAGGAGATTTTTTGTCTTTCATTTTCAGTTTTACAATTTTTGAAGCAGATGCATCATCGTCGATTTCTGACTCTTATTTTATTGATAACCGATTGTAGTCGCCCACTTTGTTCTCTTGGTGGTTCCAGTGGATATTGACATATGCCAACAGAAAACTTGGACAGTGAGGGAACTTCTGCATATTTTAATTGGCCTTCACATCCATAATCAGACTGTTCGAAATTTCTTTTGAGTACTTGAATGCAACTTTGTAAATCATACGGAGAACTCAATGATCTCAAATTGCTACCATTCTCTTGACTTGACTTCGAACCTTCGGTTGAAGTTGACTTCAAACCGGGTACGGTTGAGTTCACAACTTTAGGTGTAATTGACTTCAGAACTTCGGATGTAATTGACTTCAGAAGTTCGGGTGTAATTGACTTTAGAAGTTCGGGTGTAATTGACTTCAGAAGTTCGGGTGAAGTTGATTTCAGATGTGCTGGTGCACTTGATTTCAGAGGCTTCTTTGTGTAATCAACACAAGCAAGAACGTGAATATCGTCGTCAACATCCTTGGATGACGTATTTGAAATCTTGTCGTTGTTTTCACAATCGTTAATTTCGTCCTTTAAAATAGTAGCTGATTTTTCACACGAACTAATTGTTTGTACCCCATTCCGTGAAGTCGTGATCTTGGTTTCTTCTTGGGTACTGTCCTGTCTTCTGTTATTAAAGTCACCTACCTCATTGTTGTTGTTCAACAAATTTTCATCGTCAGGAAAGTAATTATCAATGTTGTCAGACCTGCGTCTGGGAATTCTTTCCGCGGGTTCATTATTGTACGGATTGTACCGTTTTTTACCTCTGCGGCCTCTACCTCTTCGGAAATTTGCACTCGAATCTTTGTGAGAAAATTCAGTCGTCCTAACTGGTTTACCTTGATTTCGTTTCAAACGATCCTTTCGTCCTTTTCTTTCTATATTATTTTCATGGAAATGATTTTGTTGTTCACTTGCAGTTGCATATACACCGGTGTAGTGTGAATAAGGATCCGAATCCCGGGTGTTGTATTGAAGTCCGGAACGTCGTTCATAGATGAAGTCCAGATCTGAAGTTTCAGGATGGTATTTACTATGATCCGCGGAGTCCTGTTTTCTCCCCAGAAGATTATTTGATGCTGTATATAAGCAGAACAAAATTCGAATAGAACATTTTATGTTATAACAAAAAACTATTTATGTCAGTTAACACATTGTGGTATTCAATGAATTGTTTCAATTACTAGTAGTAGTTATATTTTATTACCTTCGGAGTTGATAGCTTGAACCGCAGCACTAGCATTTTTGGAATTAATCCGGCTTTGTAATTGCCGAATATAATTTTCTTTGGAATATCTATCTGAATACGGAACAACACGCCAAAATCTATAATCCTGCCGTAAGCATGAAAGATAAAAAATTAAATTAATTCGGCTTAATTCCATAAAAACGAAATGGCTAATTTAAAATGATAATAATAAACTGTACATCGTAAAATGGGTAGACCACTGGAGAATTGAAGCCGGAGTAAGAGTGAATTAAATCAGGGTTGATTATTATTTCCTCGGGTTGAATACTGATACGGGAAGTAGACGAGTTATAAATTTTCAAAGTAGATGTCTTTTCAATTGCATCTTCTTCCCAGCCCGGTGGATAACCGAATTTTCTCATGTTGTAGATATGAACAGGCAACTCATTCCATCGCAAATCCATCGAAGACCTTAGCTCATCAGAAAGAATTCCAACCTTCATCGTTTCCTTACTATTTTCTACATTGGGACGATGATAACGACCACCACCACCGACCTTCTTCCGGGCCGGATATTTATTTTTAAACTTTTTTCGGTTTTCAGCTATACGCATAGGATTTCTTTCAACTTTACAATCGTTTATAAAATGATCTCCATCACAGTTGAAACACCTTGATGATCGCAATTTTTGTTCTGAATTATCATCTTGTTTTGAGAAACCTGCTTCTTTCAGCGTTTCAACATCAACATCATACAAGAGTACGTCATTTTGCAAATGGGATGAATTGTCACCTCCAACTCCTGCAGTATCACAATCCAAGTAGAACATTTCAGTTTGACTCTTCATCTCTTCACAAATTTCTTTATTTAGCTGACTAGGGTCCATTTTTAATTTTAGTGTTCTTAGGGCTAAAAAATACACGAAAAATCAAAAATATACATGTTAGTATCATAATAAAATATTAGTATAGTATTTATAAACGATGTAGCTTTCTTTTTCATTATTCCATAACATAATAATATACATATGGTAATAGTTCTACATAAATTATACACACTATAAATTTCTTACATACACCTAGATACTTTCTGAGGTCGGTGGTTCTTCAGTTCTTCTTCTTGTTAGCAGTTAACAGAAGATGGCCATATTTTTCAAATTGAACTTGTTTGGTATTACAACTAGCAATTAATAGCTACTAAAAAATAATAATTCACTTTTTAGCAAGTTTTTAATTCTAATGCAGAATGCGGGACACGATTACACGATATACGATAATACGAATCACACCAAAGCAATGCGAGAAATACTTTTGAACAAATAACAACAAATCAACAGTGAGAGAATGAGACTGCGGTTCCAAGTTCCAGGATGCCTGAATGAAATGCCTATTCTGTTTTGTTGATTTTGTGCGTTCTAGTTATTCTAGTAAACACAAACTACTATGCCTTGAGACGAGTAGTTGAGTTGAGCCTATCTGGCATATTCTTCACATAATACACTTCAAAAATTACTTTTTTTGCATAAATCGCATTTTCTGTGGTAAAATATTATATATAGCAAAAGTTTATGCAGCATACTTCACAAGTAGCTTTATACACTCATTTCAAGATTGAAGGAGATAAAATATATTATTTTCATGTGTATTCATTCATTTACCTAATTTACCATTTATTTTCCATAAATTGCAAAGTGTATTGATTTACATAAATACATCTTCAATACTGGTTACTGCAAAAGATGCCTCGACATAACTTCCAATGACAGTACCAAATGATTTACATGTAGTTGTGTACTTAACGTTAAACCTTACGCTAAACCTTTATTTGTTTATTTATCCATAATAATGGAACGAACATGATAATACAGATATAGTACTAGAGTGCATTGGGGTATAGGGTATTAACTTGAATCTGTAGATATTTTAAACTGACATAAAGCGCTTTCTTGTCTCTACGTTTTTTATTTTGAGGTATTTGTAGTTAATTTGTAGCTATTTTAAGTAGTTATCTATGTTTGCTGTGTGTGTTGTCTTTATTAGCAGCAGGTTAGTTAGGTTTTAGGTTGTACACAAATAGTTTTAACAAACAAAGTGCACAGTTTAATTTAGCGTGAAATGTCTCATGTGACCCCTCGAAGATTTTATTGGCAGTATAGTAAGAGCTAAGTCATCAAGTCATCATCTAAAGAATTTACTAGGTAGTATAAGGTACCTATACGAAATACCGTATACTATATACTAAGTAGTACCCCGTTTATACCGATTTCGGAGATATTCATTCATTTCAGCATAGAGTAATATAGAATGAAATGTACAATGAATAAAATAAGTGGTAAATGATCTGGGCTATTAGTATGACTACTACCTACACTAATAGTAGCAAGAATCAAAGTCTCCTCAGTTATATGAGTAATAAAAGAACAGTTGCAATCATGCATTCATTACTACATTACATTAGATATGAGTTGTGACTTTTACCACAATATACATATACGATTCAATGGCAAATAAATGTGTTAGTTATAAATGCGTACCTACCTAATATTGTATATACGAACATGAATTGTATGTAGTGCTATTCCTTGTTAATATATCGTTTCTATACTATATGTCCGTTAAGTTGAATTCATTGAGCTGCTGCTGCTACTACTAAAAGAGTAACATGGTAGGGAGGACTAAGAATAGGAGAAGGGAGACGCGACGATATGGTTTGAAATAACTACAGCTCCCACAGTGTTTGCCTGGCTCCTTCATGCAATAAAATAAAAGGTATGATTAAAAGTCTTTCGTGTCCAAGTCATGTCCCGCAAGTTGAGCTGCCTTCAACGTTGACGAGACAAGAGACTCATTCGGGAACTTGAGACTGAAGAAAGTGTAATAACTTAAGCATAGTAATTTGTGCCTCTTATAAAACAAAACCAATACGTGTGCTGCCTTTTCCCTCTGCATTGTTTCGCTTACCCGTTCGGCTCTAGAGGTACTTCTGCTGCCCAATTCTGTTCCAGTTAAAGTTAGCTGCTAAATGAAAGTGCCTGTGTAGTCTAGTATATGGTTTGTGAATTATGGTAAGAACGTTTATGGGAGAAAGTGACTCTGCAAATAAATGAATGACAATTCACTCTTTATTGTCTTCATTCGCCGCTTAAAAATGTCTTATACAATCTTCCAATAATATTAACTACTCCTTATGTAGGTTTCTTTCTTGAATGTAAATTTTATTATTTCATTGTGTGCCGATCTCTTTTGTTGTGTTAACCTAGGCCTAATCATATTGTGACGAGTTAGAAACATCAAGTTGCGGATTGGAAATGAATTATATTTGTGTATGTTGATTTTGTATTTACTCATTACTGTTTCTTTTCCATGTACATTCATATTCACTTATTTTTGCATATTGTTCTAGCAAATGGATCCCTTCTACTTGTCTTAGTACATAAATGCATTCTAACAAACTTATTGCAAATGGAACAGTACAAATAATAACTTAAGACCGTAATTTGTTTCCATTACCGTATCATTTACGATACAACTTCCATGTTTTCGTCTACTACGCAATTTGTACATAAACTTTCTCCTTATGCACTGCAATTAGTAACAACATTACCGTGTATGTTTTTGTCGCTTTGCAATTTGCAAACACAGCTTTTACCTTACTTACTAATGACATTTGGTTTTACTCTAGCATAATAGTGACATACATCGCATATACATATGTTTGTTTATAAATATAGTACAATTACAATTGAAACCCAATGAGTACCTCTTGAATATTTTCCTAATTGTAAGTACACTGTTTATAATGTGTATACTTATGTTTTATCTACGTTCACTAATTATTTGTTAGTTCCTTTTGAACCTCTTGCAAACAGAATGAAGAGGTAGGTATGAGTTCACCAGAATTTTAATGGAATTTGAGACGAAACGTTTTATTATTTTTATTGGGTTGATTCAGACAAGGTGCCTTGCCTGGTACTAACCAATGTATGGCCCATTGAAAATTTTCATTTAGATTCAATTTCTTAAAAATTGTAAACAGGAAATTATTTTAATAAGGACAGGGATGTCCTTTTAGGATTTTATTAATTTCCGCTTCCCAATTTCACATTATTCACTGGCACTGGTAAGTAAAACACAAAATCCTGTTTTTACATCGACAACCAAAAGTCTTGAGTCATTTTTCAGAATCAGTATTGTTCCATACTTCTGCATGACTTACTGTCGAGAGTGAGCAGAAGAAGAAAAGTCACGCCAACCAAGTTAAAGTAGTGCCATGCCTCACTTCCAATAATGTAGTACACACATAAGCGAATATTATATAATATTTATTTCGTACATTATCCTAGGAAAGAAAGTATTCGTATAGAAGTGTACAGTTTGAGTAGGCATATCAATAATAGTTTGTTAGGACATCTATTTTGTATCACAATTTCCTTTGTATATTATTATTATATCTCATCACATCAAAATATGAAGGCAAGGATGCTTGCTACGTCGATATACCTTTGCTTAAGTATATTGTTCAGGAATAGTGAACAGAAGAACACACTTTACTTATCTACTCGAAAACAGAGCGATATGGTATCGACATGGGCACCCAAAATGTTCCGAGAGAAGTAGGAGCGATTCAAGTGTGAGAAAACTACACACAGTGAGTTGAGATAGACAGAAAATCTAATAGAATAGAATGGTGTAGTAGGAGTTGGAGAAGGAGAGCAAAGCAACACGGTCGAGATGAGAAACGGAAGATGAGAATTTTTCGCATTGCTGAATCCAAAGAGAAAAATTCATAAAGAAAGAATAAATAAACTGAACCCAAGTGAGAAAGAGACCGAAAGAACTCACCCCTGTACTTTCCACACACACGATACGACTACGACAACGTCCCTACTACAACTACCGATGATATTATTATACGAAGAGAGATTGTCCTATGATGATGCTCTTCTGTTGTGTCACTGCATCATATTGCCAAACCATTCCATCATCAAATTCTCAAGCTTTCCTCCACTATTACTTTAGTATTTGTACCTATGCACGTAGATATTGTATTTTCCATTCTCCCTCTGTGCAAGTCAAGAATGACTGAAAAAGAAAACCAGAGTTATACATATCCAGGGTTTCATTTTCCAAAAGTGGAAAATTGTTCATACAAATCATTTCAAAAAATAATGTTGTGTATCGATATAATTTCTTTCTGGAACGATCAGTTTTTTCCCGGACTCGAAAGTTTTCTCTTTGGATTTAATGGCGGTTTGACTTATCAGAAGGTTGCGCCATTACGGTAAAGCAACTATAACTCGATTTGGTTTGGTACCATAAGGCCTTACCTAAAATTCTCTTCCTCATTACGGCTTTTCATGTAACTTGTCTACATGAAGGTTCTTCAAAAGGCAATATTTCATTTTTTTTGTGTGTATTTTCATGCTAACTAGTAATAGTTACATCTAATTCGGTGACGAAGTTAGTTACCGTAACGGCGAAATCTTTAGATAGGTGAATAAACGGCAAAAGTCCAAAAAAATATTATACCTAAATAAATAAAGTACGATATTTTATTCTCGATTTGCAATGTTTTTATATTTGGAACTAACTATTAGCAAAACTTAATTTTCCAAGATTTGCGTAACAAGTGGATATTTATTTTTCCGGCACGATATTTACATTCCTGAGCGATTTCCATAACCCTGATCTTGTGAAATAAGCGAAAATGTTCACATAGGAAGGTGTCACGGTACGGATGCTCGATGTTCCTAATGTAGGTAATGTAATATCTATCAAATAGCCTCCTATTCTGTTCAGCTTTGTTGTCACGTAGCTGCCAAAAGTTAACGTAAGACACGACGCTGTATAAGCGTGAAGCGACAAACCGCGAAGGATGATATGCTCTCTTAACTTATCATATCTTTTCTCAAGAAGACAAACAAATGTCCATGACAAAACCAAGTCAACCAAAAAGTCAAGCTTTCCAGAGACACTTATATAACGTGCGTGGCTTTCTCCCTGTGGGTCTGGGTATGTGAAGGGTATTCGGCATTCTATTTCTGTATATTATTATCTGTATATAGGGAAATATATCATATAGTATTCACTTCAGTTTTCACATCATTACAGACAAATTGAAAAAAAATCATTTTGTGGTCAAATCAACCAAGAAGTTCATTTCTCTTCGCTGTGTGAACTGTTTCTATACACAATGCACAATTGCGTTAATGTTATTTCGTATTATGGACTACTGTCGCAGTTATTTGATTTTGATCTTTGCATTTCTGATTTATCGCGTTAGATATTTCCCTTTTTAAGTGTATCTCACGCTCCGGAACCTTTTTCAATGGATTTGGCCTTTCAACAACGATTATCTCCATTGGGGGAGTGTGATACAATTTGTCTTTCTACATAAAACAGAAAAGAATACACATAAAAACGTGTAGTTGTCATGTATTCATGTCATATCCTATCTAATATATACTTGTACAGATACAGCAGCAAATTTTAGCTTAAAATTTTATAGGTATAGCCTTTTACTATAATTAAGTGGATATAGCAGATAGTTTTTTCTATAAATATAGTGAAAAGGTTTATCTACAGTGTTAAAACAGTTTTACGTTGTAATTTTATTAGATTGCCCTTGTATGCATTAAACTTTGTTCAGTTAGATAGTCCAAAGTCCAAGGCTTCGAAGTGGTTTGTACAACACAGTACGAAGCAAAGCAAACGTTTTGCCAAAAATTATTCCTCATTTGATGATTGTGATAAATGGCTGGAGCAGTACAACTGCATAAGACAGAGAAAGTTAGAAAGTTTCTGGGAAAATGTAAACATCACATCCTAAATGTAAAACTATCTGTGTTTAGTATTAGTGTTCCTTGCTACACACAATCACTTGGACTGTCACCAAGAAAAAGTCAGTAAGAAAGGAAGAGATTTTGATTTATTCCCTTCGTTGATGTGGTTTACCAATTGTGCCAATCGAGTCAGCAGAAATGGTGCATGGGATGGAATGGGGACACTTTTTACAAAATGCGTGGATGAAAAAGAACGCAGTGTGTCATGCATAATTTTTACTTTCTCTGTCTATTTATAAACGAACGCTCTATATATGTACCAATGGAGATACTAGGAAAATGTTTGTACATATATACATACCATACATCTCTATACAGAACTTCTTCCTATTTTTGGTTTCTATTTGACATACGTTAAATTATTCACTATGATTGTACTAGTGCTATGTAATTTAATCTGAACAGAAAAGTTGGTTTAGCATCAAAGAGTGTATAGCTTCTTAATGATATTTTATTGTTGATTGATCGTATCTTAACTACAGAGGAAAGATTGTTTTCTTTGTATAACGTTAACTAAACATTACAACACACAATGAAATACTTTAACGAGTACGATTATCTAAAAAAATGATACAGTACCTACATATATAATAATAACTTCCCTATTATATTTATATTTATTTGCATAATGAAAATCATTTGTATTGTAAATGTAGCAATAATAATACATGTGAATGAATCTTGCATGGTTATTCAATGAATGGAATAGCAATACCTATAATATTGATATCTATTTCAAAGACCAGGTTATAATATAAATGAAAAAATCATGAAATTTACCATTCAAACATAATTTATGTGCATGCGAGCGGGTGAATCGGGGCATAGTTGAGTATCTATTCAATGTATTCAGATTTCAATTGGGATTTCGAGCGAATAAGTCACCAACCCACTCCTTTCCTCTGAACTTGTTTTGCACATATTGTGTACATAGATATAGGGAAGGTATAAAAAGTTTTTTCCTAATGCTAGGACGCAAATAATATGATACGTAGATGATTATAGAAGAAGGTGGGTCTAAGTATGTGGAAACTGCTATCCAGATTGAAAAACGAGGAATGGAAGAAATGATCCATAATGATAATAATCAAGAGCACCTGATCATTCAGAATACTCATTCGACCTGAAATGTCCGTGTATTGCAACAGTCCACAAGTACTTCTAACGTTACCCCAAAATCTCTATTTATTTGCAATCATTCTGAATATAAGTTGTGTATAAATATATAAAAGCAAAGTTATTTTTCGGATTTCTTGGTTGGCAGAATGTACAATTATATTTGTTGCTGACTCGATTTACAAGGGCAACTATTGAAAAAAGTCAAGAGCATCTTAAGTTGATTCAAAAGATAGCTTTCTCCTAAAGAGAAAACTTCAGATTCCCATGCAACATTTTATAAACCCGAATATTTTTTTCAAGAACTGTGAAATGCATATAGGTAGATCCTTTTTTTCTTATATACATAGCTAAGTTATATGAAAGGTTTGGGTCAATAAGTTTCGCATAAACGCACACTCAATTTCTTTCATACTATTTAAATGTACTATCTGCAGAAAATCTTGCAAAAATGGTAGCTTCAGGGCCTCCAGCGTCCGAAATACATTTGTACAGACTTTTACAGTTAGTATTTTGACATTGTAGCAAAAAAAGTTGTGCACAAGTTATTACCTATTAATAAATACGAATAAGCTGTAAACTTAGGAGAGAACATGCATTTCATCAAGATCTTTAGTCCAGACTTTAAATAGTCGTTGTAGGTAAACTGCTAAGTAAGTACTGCAGCTATTATGGTTATTATTACCATTCTGTAGCTGTGTAGTATGTAAAGGAGCTAAAAGTAAGGATAATATTAATGGCTACGAAAATACAGCGTTTATTTTATTGCTCTGCGAGAAGAAAGGTTCATATTTCTTACCTGTCAATATAGATTTACAAACTTATTACTGCGTCGTGTTCTGTAGACCCAGTCCACTGGGTTGTATTTAATGGAGAAACTAATACTGTAAAGTTTGCCCGTAGTTGTGGAAGAAATAGCAAGGCAAGTTATAAACGAAGTATACAAAGTAACTATTTTAGGCTGACCAAGAATACTAAGACGGGGATCTGCACGCATATCTGCTAATAACCATGTGTATTTCAACTTCAGTGTTTTAGATCGGATTGCTCATAAGACCCCGACTCTTATTATCTGTAAGGTAGCACAGGACTAATAATTACAATAAATATAACTTGGTCGACTACACGTAAGCAAATAACTGACATCCGTTGTGTTGGAAAGTTTTCCTGAAAGGCGGGGATTGTAAACTTTCTCTCCCGTATCATATATCGGAGTATTTTACATTTTCCCCGAATATCTTATCACACAAAAATAATTGTACATATTTTTAGGCATTTATATACCTATTCCATCCGAAATGCCAGTGAAGTGGGTAGTAGGTAGACTACTGAAAAAGTATTTACCCTAATAACAGATTTCCCACTTAACTTATACACTCTGTGAAAATGTTGTAGTTCTTTATGAGTAAGTTATCCAGGGAAAGTCTGCCGTCTCCATTGCATTCCGGTACACGGTGGATAACTAGGTGCCGACATTTGACCCCTCCTCTGTTGCTGGTCATTTTGACATTCATTGCATCTGACAAGAAAAGAATAAAGCAAAAAATCTAATTTTGATTAATTCCACTTACTCCGGTTACGTTACACTGCTACAAACAAATGAATTCCGCGGAAAATTAGTATGAATTGCGTTTTAAGCTGAGTCAGTAGCATTGTAGCACTAAAAAGACCGGAAGAAGGTGGAATGTGATCAAGGACAGCGTTTACGTGTGTGTGAGTTGTTGGTTAAAAGTGAATGAAGTTGAAAATGAGTTGTTCACTTACACTTACACCGAATCACTCTTTAAATAAACAAACTACAAGCAACTACGGAAAACAACACTCACTGTGAAATATCCAAGAAAGAATTTGTTGCGGCAAAGTAAAAAGCAAGTGTATGTCCCGAAAAGTATTAAAATGCTTGATGTAATTGACTTGACACAATTATGTCAAGTGAAACGGCTTAAGTTAAACGAAACGTAAATATAATAGTGTTATTATTTACTAGAAACAAGCAAGAGCTTCTATGAATGAATCCAGAAATATTTACTACTACATGCATTCATCCACTTTCTACTTACAAAACAAGTCACACGGAACAAAAAGCAAATGAACAATGCTTTAGCGGAAAACAACTCTGCCCGGTTCTCTTCTACATAACCTACTGATGGTCGTTCGTTCTGCTTTCTCTCTCTGGCATGGCATTAATTCTCTACTACTATGCAATGTTTGCCCTTTATCCGATTTTTGCATGCAATATGCAATACACAATGAAGTGCACATAATGCCGACAGTATACCACTTTCAAGCGTACCACGCGATTTTACTTTGTACAAAAAGTTCCAGTAGATCATAAACCGAAAATACATACAAAATACGTTTTCTGGTATAAAACGGGAATTATATATAGTGACGACATTATTACATATAACCTATAAAGCTTCCCGTATTAGTTTACACAGGAACATTGTAGAAATATAATTCAGATTCTATTATTTTACAATGTAGTAGTAAGAGTAGCATGTAGAGTCGTAGTTCATAGTTGGACACATGGATGGATGGTAAAAGTGTATTATAGCCCAAGCTCTCTTCGGGTTGGTATTGTTCTGACGAGGGAAAAGAGAGACTAGAGAGAAAAAGAGAAAAGCCACGTTGAAAATGAAGTTGATGTGATGTTGTGTGATGTGTGTGTAGAAGAAGAAGTGGGTGAAGTCAAGTAAACGGAGTAAACCCTTGTGCTGTGTGTGTGCTGCTGGTTTTAGCTTGTACAATGTATATCTGTCTGGTAGTTCTTTGTGAAATGCTCTCTTGTTCTTGTCTATCACTGTGGCATTCTCATACATAGGGAAAGTTAGGGAGAGCAAGCGCGAGTCATTCCGATTTCTTCTTAAATTTTCGGGGTTTCTCCCTGTTGAGCTGCATAGTGTGTTGTTGTTTGCAACCCTCAGTCGGAAGAAAAGTCGACTCAAGCCAGCAGTGTGCATAGAATTTCTTTTCCACTCGGACTTTCCATAGCTTTTACATTACCACGAGTATTTCGACTTGTACTTACTAAATAATACGACCAGTTAGTACTTGCTCGAGTTTCAGCTGAACTTTCTGCTTAGCATCATTTCATCGTATCACATTGCATTGCATCCAGTGCATTGCACCCCACTGAACAGAAAAGTACTAAGGACCACCAACTGAAACACTTACGAGAATTTCAGTCGAGGAGAAATACTCGCGGAGAATAGTTCTTGAGAGATTCTATACACTCAAGACAGAACAACTATGTACTCACACTCATTCACAATAAAACACAATAGCAGTATTTCTAATAAAGAAATATATACGAGCAATCTCCCGTAGTATTTCACTATTGCCCGTTTTTAAACTACAACAAACTTACCAGTCGCATTTTCGTGTTTTTCCGTGAAGTTATAAATGTTTCAGAGGACGAGTCACAAGAAGAGTCAACTTAATCGTCAACTTTCACCAGAAAGCCGTGAACTTGTTGTAAGAAACTTATCTGTACTTTTGCCATGAAATTTTCTGTACAATAGAAAGAAATATTATAGAGACATAAGTATAAGTAGGATGTGCCTACTTGTAAAACGGTTTGTTTTCTAAGTTAAATTGTTTTTTGTGTAAAAGTATCAACTTGAACTTCACTTTTTTGCTTCTTCTTTTAACATGAGAATTATTTTACACAATTTTTCTATACTGTGTTGCATAACGAAGCGCTGTAATTTTTAGCTTCTGATTTCGTGGAGAAGGGTTGTGGTGGAAGTTGCATGCACAGTAGAAAGAAGTTCTCCTACGATCTCGCGAAAATAGAATCGTTTAGAGAGAATTATATGCAAGCACAACTTTCACACACTGAAATGAGAAATATTTCTTTCAGCTATTTTAGGGGATGGTAATTTTCTATGGTGTTTTAAAAATATCAAGTAATATGCACTGCTCAAATGTAAAAGTTTTCCTTTTTCACATTATTAGAATGAAGGATGATTTTTTTGAATATTTCAATCCCATTGAGATCATATAATGCACTAATGAGATCGTGGGGGGGGGGGGGGTTCATTAATTACATTTACCGAACACAACCAACCGCAATCATCAACATCAAGGGAAGCTTATTTAAATATTTGATATTTCTGCCCAGCAATTGTCAACATTCAACTTTTTGCAGTAACCTAACCAAAGCAAACACCGTTAAAAACAAAAAACCTGTAATAATACTGAGAAGTATCATGAAATCTAAATCGTATATTTTAAAGTTGGGCTACTAATTGAAGCATTAAGTTAATCTATTAAAACAGTCAAAAAAATTGTATTACGTAACACTTTTTGAATAATAATTTTCAGAGAGAATCGATTCCAATGTATCATCAAGGAAGAAAAATATTCTGACGGAAACCACTTTCAAATTTCGAACAACACTTCCTTCGTTTTCCTAAACTTACTTACAAATGGAGCAAAACGACATTCTTTGGTGTAAAAGTGCATAACAGTCCCCAAAACACTTTCTCTCTATTACATAAGTAATACATATTAACAAAAAATATTAGAAATATCTACCAAGCCCATTAATTCAAATTAGAACATCTATAGATCTAAGATCTGGCTTATAAGAAAAATTAACACGCGAAATTAAGTGAAGGTTTGACATAAACAACGATTACTTCCTAAGGTGAAAGTAATCCACGCTGTGAATAACTATAGACACATTGTAAAGAAGTTCAGAGAGTGAAGCCGGGGTGAAAAAGAACATTACACTATCTCTGCGTTGCTAAAAGTTGTTCCTATATTTACAACGTGAAAACTGAACTGACATAAGAACTGCTTGTACTTTCACATAGTTTCCCTACACAACCCCTTTCTGTTTAAAAAAATTGCTGTAAGTAAAAAGCAGTCCGTGTTGATTTGATATTATGCACTTGACTGTATGTAATGTAGCTCTTATAGTGATGAAAACATAATCTCCATTATTAGTTGATATGCGTGTCTTCTCTCAACTGACCTGTAGCAATAATGAACTTACGAACAGCACTTACCTAATCATCACATAACTCTCACTTACTTTTCTGACAAGTGGCTTCCGCCAAGAAAAAACTTAATTCGGCAGACTCAATAGAAGTAGTGAATCTTATTTCTGCGAGTAAATTGCCCCGTTGTTATAAACTAACTGTACGTATATTAATTCTGCACATACGTGAAGCATCTGCAAAGAGACGGAAGAGAATTTCCGTTGGCTACTGATATCACAGAAGAATAATCATTTTATCAGCTCTCTGTCTTGTCCTTCATCCATTCACCATCCCATATTCACGACAAACTGCTCTTTTGTCTACAACTAACTACACACTGTGAATTCAAGTCTTCTGTTCCGTACGAGATACCTCTGGAGCAAAACTCGGGAGTAAATATGAAAGCGTTCGTGTCAAAATGGGTCATTTGGGCTATCCTCAACTTCATCGGGGGAACCATCGCAGAGATTATTCGTAAGTGCTTCTCCATGCATTAACCATCACTATATAGACACTCTTTTACATTTGCATCCTCCACGACGACGTACTTACTATCACTGCTTCCACCACTACTGGCACATTTGTATTACTAATGGAGCAAGTGTAAGGTAGTAGACACAGTGATGTAACAAAGTAAGTTGTAACATTAATTAATTAATTAATTCGATTTGAACTTGCACGAGGATCTAATTACTGTCGAACTTCGACTCTTAATAAGTCCTAAGTGGCTTTTGGTCTCATTTCCATAATTAGCAATTAATTTCTTGGCTTGCCTTGTGACATCCTCTTCATCTTCATCCTCTCTCTCGCTCGTTCTCACCAATTAAATGCAGTTCCTAGCAGATCGTAGTAATATTTATTTACGGCTTGTAAAATTCTGCTTCTATACCAATATCATACAGCTTTATTCCTGAGTGCATACGAATTTGATGATTTTGAATAATAATTACACCTTAGAAATGCACATCAATTTTTTTCAACAAAATTCTGCATAGAAAATGGACTTTTCTTTGATTCTGAGACATTATTGCTCAGAGACAACGGACAATCTGAAAGACATTAGGAATCCGTTGTTATTTCGGTAATTGACTCTAAAAAGAGGATAACTGTGTTAATATCTAGTCTGTAGTAAAGTTGATTTCACGTACAATACATTGTCACATGCTTGAAACCATAGAATTCCAATTAGTCTTTAAAATTGTCAAGCTAATTGCATTAACTGCCCGGAGGAGAATTTCCCTAGACGTTGAATTTATTTTGTAGTTCGGCCGCATTATAATTCTAATTCGGTTGTAAAATGACGAGAACGACACGGACACACGAGTAGTTCCCGACAGAAATAGAAGATGAGAATAACAATTTGACTGCGTAGTATGAGTCAGTAAATTGGCAAAATAATACACGTAAACGGTAATCTAATTAGCTGTGTAAATGGTAAATGAGGAGAGGAGACTGGTGGAGTATTTATGATGAGATATCATGGTCCCAGGCACAGACTGTGCTATTTAATTTCATTCCGTGCATATTGAATGAAGAGAGAAAAGGCTCAAACTTGTTTTCCGACAATACTCTGCCGAGATCTCTCCCAAGATTTATGACGAAGCAACAAGAAAGTAATAAGAAAATAACTAGAACAACAATGTTCGGAGTCCTTATAGCTTTTATGATGTTTATGTACAGCTAATTGTAATGGTAATCTTGGGAAGGACAGCGATAGGGACACACTGTATGATAAGTAGTTTGCTGTTGGTTAAACTTGAGAATAATGTTCGCATTATGAATGAATAACTAAAAGAGATGATTGTAGAACTTGGAAGAAAATGAGTAAAGCAAACTCTGAGTACACGAAACAAATGCGGCTCAGTCTTGTACAGAACAAAATTCATGTCGTAAAAACTACATGCGGGCTTCGCTATAAAACTCTGGCTTCCATTCAATACTAAAGTAACCTTCCACTAAATAATCCCCGTAACATTAAAATCTTAGCGTATTTTGTCTTCTACTGTACAAAGTCAAACTTTCAAAAGTATATAAACACAGTTAAACGATAACCACTGCTGCTGGTTGAAAGAAAATTGAATTAACTCGAAATACACGACAACATATTCATTATTGTTAAAATTAGTCATGCATTCAATGCCTCAATGCGTCCTTCTAAGTTATAAAAGCTAACTTGCAATGACTTTAGTGCACATTTTCATACAAAATGATTATTACTTGTGATAAGTAATACATACTTACTGTATAAACTATAAAGTAAGTTCTTATGCTTAAATACAGCTGATATCTTATTTTTTTAATCCTTGTGTGATTAATATTACGTGAAATCAAAACAATATCTGCAATATTTTAATTTTAATGCACTAACCAGATTAGGTGTAATACAGACAATGGCTCTAGTGTAATAAACACAGGTAAAAATATAATATGCAGATTTAATATTTACAAATAACCGAAATATGCAAAAACGTACTTAAAAAACATGATAAAGAATGGATATTTATTTTGCATACTTTAAGAAGAAATAGTTAAGTACCTAAGTTTAGATTTGTACACAAAAGAACAGGAAATAAGAAAGTGAAGTTGAAAGGCAAGGAGGGTTGTTGCTTGCTTTGGCTTTAACATTTGGTTGTTCTTGTTTAGTATAAATATTAGTCTTCAAATAGCACCGTGAAGTAGAGTGAGACTTTTCTCAAGTAGTCCACTGGTTCTATTTCTGCCTTAGCGAGTGTTTAGTAGTTGTTGCAGAGAATCGCATAATATTACATTGCACTGCGGATGTAATGATAGCGTCCCGCTCTATTCGAGATAATTAAACTTTTCTTATCTGTGTAAAATTGCGTCCTAATTATCCCTTCCTCTCACTTCCTTCGTCTTAGAATATACACAAACTAAAGTAGCACGCAGTACCCTTCCCGATATTCATTGCATAACATTACTACTCCTACTACATACACAACATTATGCATACAACCTTAAATATCATATAGGTATACTTTCTATATGGACAGATGAGAGAGTGAGTAAGATTATTAGCCTTTTGTTTCCCATTCACTAACTAGGCTATTCGTCCATATACTTATATTTGCAGTTAACTCATTATATCTGTAGTATACTAAAAAATACTTATTGCATAAGACTATGCTATCTACTATACTACTTGTAAATAGAGGACATTCACCATTGCATTATTGCATTACATTAACTCGACTTTAGGAGAAATGCTATAGGATATTTACAAAAAGGCGTACGCTGGTAAATAATATCCAGTAAGCACAGACAGACGCTAATAGCAATACTACTACCTACTCTATACTTGAGTATACACGTACTACTAATGTATACAAGGAAAAAGTATTTAGATATAGCTACAAGTATATATAAACACACACATACAATTCTTAACTGAACCTTAAACCGTATTTTCATGTATAGAGCTGAACTGGTGGTGTGTCTTTGAATTTATAGAGAGATAGAGGCGATTTGTCTCAAGTCTAAATAAGTTGCATGGGCTGACTGTGAGAAAGAGAGAGAGAGCATTCACTTAATCCCTTGTACTTTTCTCTTCTCTATATAAGCAAAGAATTATGTGTTTTACGATGGAAAATCGTCTCGTTTTCACTTTCATATATTTATTTAGGCTTTTCCTAACGAGTCTGACACCAGCTCATCAAAACCCGAGGAATTATCTCGTCGGCTTTTCCATGACTCTCATTAAACACTCTACGAACAAAAGATTACATTGCGTAGGACATCACACATCACTTCACATACATCCCCTCTTCTTTTTTAACCATTTTAATGCAAATAGTCGTATTGAGACAGATGTAATCATGTGTGCTTATCATTTTCCAAGAAATTCCACTTACACTGGTGGTATTAGTAATTGCAACGATTTGAGTCAAATTTAAAGCACATAATTCCATGAGGAATAAATTATTTTTCCGTTTACCATTTACTGTATTATTATAAAGACAGTAAAAAATATTGAAATTGAAGATTAATCATAAGTTAAATCGGAATGAGGTATATACAGATTCCATATTTCCGAATTTAATTGTAGAGACAATTAAAACAATATATAATGTTACTTAATGTTGAAATTTTTTGGTTTTTGCAAGGTTTATTGCAAATCGAATTTCGTTCATGAATGAAAAATGAAGACGTGAAAGAAAGTAAAGGTTAATAAAATGGAATCTTGTAGAAATGTGGTGTGTTTTGTTTAATGCGTGTTTTAGTGAAGTGGATGCAGATAGGAGCATTCATTTGTATTCACCCAATGCTGAGGAATATTGACTGCATGACTGAACAGTGTAAACTAAACTAAAGAGATTCTATATAGTTTTGAGTCTTTAGTTAAGTGTGCAGATGAAAAACTGGGTTGATGTTGTAAAAAAATAAAAAATCACTCCATGGGATTTCTTGCAGTTGTTCAGTTAGTAGTTGGGTTGAGTTGAGCTCACTTGAGCTCACTTCCCTTCCTGTCACCCCAAGGCATTCTCCAAACCTAAACATTCGAAGAACACACAAGAAACTTAACCTTTTTCTACCTATGTGTATTTTGTCTGTGCCTGTATACCTTTCCTATGTTTCCAAAACGAAGGAAATGTAAAAGAAATCATACAAAATACAAAACACATCAGAATCCTTCCTAGTAAGTAAATCTTGCATCTATATATCCTCAACCTTACACCACACACTTACATACTCTTCTTTCTCTAAGGTATAATTTAACAAATAACTCCAGGTAGTACTAGAAATAACGTTGTGTATAAAAAAGCATTGCATTTAGCTCATAGTGCTTGGTTGGGGTAAGGTAGGGTTAAATGATTGGAGTGCAACGTTTTACGCTCAATGAAAATGAAGACAGATCTCAAACTCTGTTTATGCATAAGTGAGTGTAATGCGCTACAACACACTGTGTGCATTATTATAATAAATTACACACTCATCCATATACCTTTTACTTTTACTCTTCATTTTTCCTGTCAGTTTACTTAAACTTCAGTTATTTAAAAAATACTGAAAGTGATGTGCACCACATCAAACAGGAAAGCAAATACTGCTGGAAATGCTTTATGGGGTGAAATGAAGGTTACATGAAACTGTATGCTGTGCATGGTTTACAACTTACGCCTGTATAGAATTTCATCTTGCTTTAACTACAGTATTAGCATTCTTAGCCCTATTGATGCCCAGTTACAAAAAGCAATCCGCCGAATTAATTTCCACCAACAAATCAAGTAGGTAAGTTAATCATGTATTTTAATACATTCATACACTAATACAAATAATACAAATTAAGCTTTACAGATTAAGTTGGTGTACTATTCCTGACTCTGACCGTATTATTAGCCCCCAAAACCTGCATTAGTATATGTAGTGAGTAAAATATTTAAATTCATATAAATTCGTTTCGGGATTTTACTATGAAAATTATTTATGTATTTCTTTTTCATATAAGAGAAAGACAAATTTTTAATTCCAATTGCCTCTTGTTGCCGCTCATGTTCATCACTTGTGTGAATGTTACATAAAACTTACTTGTAGTCCACAAGTATCAAGTATGGAGCATGTTTTTATTTTCAATTTAATTTGCCCTAGAAAAAAATTAATACATTAAATGCACAAAAAGGTTCTTTGAGAGCTATTTATTATTGACACGGTTATTTCCAGTCCCTTTGCGCTGATGGTTTTGCTATCTTCTTCGAATTACCGAATAAAGAATGGTTTATTTTCTTGAAATAAATTACGGACAATTCGTTGACTTGCAATTTATAACTTCGTAGAATTTAGCAGGAAAGAATAACTGAGCTTTTTGTTTGGCACTGTAAATAAAAATAAATGAAATTGATTGCAGTGCATATTAGAGGAAGAGAGAAAGAAGAAAGTTCCAGTTCAGGGTTAAGGAAAGGGAAAGAATTATAAAGGAATAGATGGATGTGGGTGATACAGTTTGGATGGGATAATGAATGAAGTAGTAAGTGCACAGAGGGGTATTTCTTCTCAGCTCGATTTGTTTCATGTCTAATGGGTCACAGGGGATGGATTAAGATTTTACAGAAAAATGAACTAGTAGCAGAGCAGAGAGTTACACAAGCACAGAGCCATTAACTTGTAACACAGCTACCACACACGGAGAAAAAGGGGCAAACTTCACACAACGTTGCAGCTTCATGGAAACTTACAGAGGCTAACGCAAAGGCGAAGGCACTTTTGCTAAAACATCCCAGTAGTACACATACAAAATGCGTGTTGGGAGATAAGGAAAAGTTTATTTTGTGTAAGAGAATGAAATGTACCCCTTGATACAAGTAAAGTGAAATGTGGTTGAATCTGCTTAACTCACAATGCCCTCTGAGCAAAGAAGTCTATTAGACCGAATAGATTTCTCCCTTGAAAGTAAACAAACAACAGTTTTTCTCCTCAGCTTTTTTGCTCCTTGTGAAATCAATCTTTTTCTTCAAATATTCAACTTCACTGCACAAAAGAGTAATGTAATCTACATGAAATATATTTTGCTCATACCTGCTTAGCTTCAATTACCACATTTTTGTTACGCCTAATTTCCTCGATGATTTACATTTATATTCCTCCATATAATTAAATATTACAATACTAACAGATTTAGAATGAGAAATTAAGTAAACATAAATAATAATAGTTTTATACTTCATTATATTATCTATACATCCACTATAATTGCAATTCATGAAATGGTTGATATAATAATGATAATATTACCAATGTACGTTATCAATTAACACTATCACTAAACATAGATATTCCCTATACATACTTCTACATCAAAATCTACATCTAAATTACTTTGCATAGAATTAATTTTGATCCAATAAAATTTATGACATTGTCAATATTACACATCCCGTTAAAATTGTCAATTTTAACATCAGTGAAATGTTTTACTGAAATTGATATCACAAAATCACAATTACTACAGTTGATGGTGGTCATTTACTTTGGAAATAATGAGTTCAGATACAACAATAAATACAATTGAGAAATTAGGTGATAAAGCGTTATTCACAGTTCAACGAATGAAATCAACATAGAATGGGGCGGCTGGAATATTACAAACAAACCCAAGTCCTAATTATAATATGGCGAATTCTTGTTGGAGTAGGGATACTCTGGCTTAATTTCTAAGTGAGGATATGGGACGAATAGGTAACATTGTTCAGGAAGAGAGAGAAGGAGAGTGAAACTGAACATCATCCATTTTACTTGAGCCTGTGGCACGAATCTCATGTTACAGGTGTGAAGACGCCACGAGAAACAACAACATACTCATTCTATTCAATTTGTTGTGTGTGTTGCTCTCACTCTCCTCTAATCTTTCGTCTTTCTATTACCCTCTAGTACATTTCTGTAGATAGGTACAACCTAAACAGTTTTCTATCGCCATATAAGTAAGAGAGAAGGAAAGTAGGTACGGCATTTTGGTATTATTGAAGCCATACTTTGTGTGTAACCCAGTTAGCTGCTAGTTGTTTTGTACTGAACTGTCTTTTCGTAACCCAACTGTTCATGATATAGAAATTCATTGAAGCAGTCACATATGTCCATACACACCACATAATATGATTTCGCCATTGCTTCAGTCTGCTCTTTCACCTTTATTCTTTCTTTTCAATTGAGCACCACCATTTTCTTACTCTCTTTGTTTGTATGTAGCATTAAATATAGTTCAGAATCTATATCATGTATTAAATATAAACACTTAGCATTGAGGAAAGTGTCTACTGGTCTATAAAGATATTGATTCATGGCACTTGTATTTAGTAAACTAGAAACACATTTTATTTCTATACTGAATGTTACATAAAACGGAATAAATCAAGGTAGCTTCAGCTATTTATAATAACAAATAATATCAAGCAAGTGTTTAAAACACCCAGGGGAGAGACACGTCTATCTAAGCTACAGTGCTAACTTTAGTAATAACAAAATGAAAACAAAGTTTAAATTAATTTGAGACTTACTATATTAAATATTGAAATTGAATGCATGAGAAAGCGGGTGAATGACAGCACAATGGAAATTACAACCCCTGCACTGTGTAAAATGAAGAGTTGTTGTGAAAGTAAATTGATCTATAAGACGTAACCTTCGCAAAGATTTGATGAGTTCAGTTAAGCGGATGTCTTTTCCAATCTGGTAACTCCCCCTCAACAAAGTTGACACTTGAGAACCTCAAAGTTTGTTCATCTCTATTTCTGTCGTTAAATCGTCAGATTAACACTCACGATCAGTTTAAATAAGTAAATCTTTGTCTTGCCCTTGAAGTACTCGATTTACTTTCTCTTCATATTCATCTTTCATGCGAATTGCAGAGACGGAGACATCTGCTTGTAAGATAGTTCTTTCTGTATCGAATTTTTGTCAAAGAGCAACAAATAATTCATCGGTTAACACAATTTAATTTAAAAACTTTATATGTTAACACAATGATAGTGGAAACAGACAGCTCTGTTAATAAATGTTAGTAAAAAATAGAATAGGATGACAAATTAATGTTAAATGCATTTATCAGTACACATTAATTGTTAATTTCTCGTTCATCCATGATGCGTGTAAAACATAAGCATGAGATTCTGTCGGGAAAACAATGCGGATTTTCTGTTTGTACATTTATTTAGTTATTTTAAGTTACATAAAAGTTTGAGTACTAGGTATGTGGTATGTGTGCGATGTTTAAGGAAGGAGGAATTTTTATGTGTAGTGAGTGCCGTAGTGTGTATTTCACCTATAGAAGTTTTACGGATGAAATGCTACATAATGCAGAGCAGAGGAGCAATAAGTACAAGTTGCCGTTGTGAGTCACATTCTGCTGGCTGAGACTCCTGGCTGTGTTCTTCGATGAGGGCATTTGTTTCTTGTTATATGGGAATTATATAGTGAGCCACTTTGAGTTTATTAGCAAATTTTTTCGCCATAAATCTTACTTAACGACTTCATAAACCCCTTCTTATTTTTCTGGACTTTTGACAGCCCTATCAAAAGCCAATTGTTCAGCAAATATTCCTCATTCATTACTCCCGTCATGTCGTCTCCTGCAACACACCACCACCATACTTTCTTATTTGCTTTTCTCTAACCGCACACTACGACTACGTGTTCATACACAACCTATAAATAAAACGCTATAAGCTATATGTACACAACAACCTTTGGAAACAAAACACATACTGCACATACTTACATGACACAAATACATTGCCACTATTAGCACTGTTCTCAGTAAACACACTATTATTAGTATTACTCAATCTTCTCACATATTAGAAAAGTGTGGCAGCCAAAAATGGAAACATGAACATATAAAGTCAGGTCACTTAAATTACTCCCTGTTATATTATTATATAGCTGTCTGTCTACACAAGTTTCATTTTCTATTGGGAAACGTGCTCTGTTTATAAATACAATTATTTGACCCATAATAAAGTTTCCTCATTCTAGGAAGAACAAACTATTTAATAGCTAGGTCAAATAGTTGTCAATCTTTTTGAAGGCAGTCTCTTGTACGTAATGTGATACACCATATCAACTGAGCAAAATAATTCTCAGCTCACAGACAAAAGATGCAAATAGTATTATGATTGACGGAAGGAGAGTGGGAAAGACACATGAGCTTTATTTTAAGGTCACGCTTCAAAAACATGCATTTTTGATGAAGAAATATTTCCTCTGTGAAATATTGCACGAAACAGTCACACAAGACAACAACATAGTATTTGTATTGTATAGTGGTAGTCATAATACACAGGAATCCAGTAAAACCATACACAGCTATTCTATTCTACCCATTTCAGCAGAAAATTGTTCATGGAAAATAAAGTGTAGAGTTATACCTATTTTTGTACCACTATTGCTCTATGCCAAAATGGTATTCATATAGAGAACAATGTGTAGTATATGTTTCCATAAATGTATTTTTTAGTTTAGTGTATTTTTACAGCATAAGATTGCTTTTTTATATGCCGGTTTTGAGTTTCTGTCGTATGAGTGCTTTGCCAGAGCGATACAAAATTCTACTATGGCATTTCCTTCAATACGCAATGCATATACAACGCAGTATAGGCACTACACACTTTAAATACCCCTTTGCCACGAGAAGAGATTGTATACGTCAAGAATTATATTATGACTTGTGTAAGAGTGAAGGGAACGTTACGAACTAGTAGGATACGTGAATCAGTACCTCTACCCACTTCTAGTACAAGGAAGCGGGTTATACAGGGAATATTTTATGTAGGTACTGCAAGCTCTTGGTGTTGGTGAACCAGAGAAAACAAGTTTCCCCCTGTGAAAGAAACGCAGGGTTTTCCATGTGTGCGAGCGAGGTATTGTTGTATTATTATGAAATGAACCGGCCTTTTCGTCAGATTTTGTCGAATTGCCAGTACAATATTCAATATTGTACTCAGGATAGATTTGTGTGAAAGAAAGGATTTCGTCCTACTGTGGAGTGCGGGTATAGTGACCATAGGAAAACTCACAGTGTATGAGTATACTGCGTGTAAAGAAATAAATTTTTACTGCCCACTTCAATGAACACAGCAATCGGAATGAGCTATAGGTCTGTATAGTAGTGGACCTGTCTAGGGTCTACCTATAAACAAATAGCATTGAATTCCGTCAACATTATATTTCTGGGTTTCTTGTACATTGGGAAATCACATATTCATCTGCGAGACTTGTCCACATACAACCCAAACTCATGCTCCAATTTCTCAGTGAAGGTATTTCTCATGACAAAGCAATAATGACAATTAGACTATAAATTGTTCATAATATGCCCTAAGTTGGTAAGGGGCTTCAAGAGAGAATTACATCATTTAAAGTAAAGTAAAAAATGATAGCATAGGTAATATACAATTGTGTAAAAAAGTTAAATTCAAAGCTGGAGGAATTTTATTACAGTTAGGTAGGTAGGTGGCCGAGGTACTAACATTAATACCTACTATCTGTATTACCACATTAAATTTGTCAAATCAAATCTATCGTGTACCTATATTTTTATGAAAAAGAATATCACAAAGGCACTGAAAAAATTTCAGTACATTTTGTATTAATCATTACAATATTTACACAATTTACAGTAGGTTCAATTGTTGTTTTTTGACTAAGTAATCCAAAAAATTTACGTTTCCAATAGTCTATCATTCATATATTGTTGTAGGTAATAAAGACATATATTATCTGTGTTACTTTGTAATAGATACTGAAACACATCAATGCAAAAAAAGTTGAAGCAATAATACTATGTTCGCTGAAACTTTCGTCTCACAAAACGGATAGGAATTTACAACTTTTAATATTAAAAAATATTTGAGAAAATATTTTTAGGTAAGCATTGTAAAAAAGTGAATTTGCCTTTATTGTGCATTGGAAAATTCTTACTTTGATACTCTTCTAGGTAATCTATAAATTTAATTAAGATACCTATGTAAAATGTATTCTATAAATGCCCTTGATATTTACGTAGAGGTATATGTATTGTAGATTTTCCTATCATTAAGCCTTACAGTAACAGCCTCAAAGGATCTGAGTGAAATACATTGATCATAAATCTCTGTAGGTTTAAGTATTGACTCCTTAAGGGTTTTGTCATCACATCACCATAGAAGACATTTTTATCCATAAACTACGTATGCAAGTAACTATATGCCATGTCATTTGCCCCAAATCAAAGCATCGTCGATGGTGGTATGTTTACAGGAATAAGTGACTTTAAAATAAAATAATCTCAGTACGATATGTACAAAATGTCCTTAGATAAATCGTCTACTGAAAAATATTAGTAGTGTCTCTGACTAACCCCCTTTACTGCCATTATCACCATTTGCATTGCATACAACGATAATTCAATGGATATGGCTTTTATTATTTATAAAATAGCTTCATAAATAAAGTCAAATTAAAGGAACAAACGGAACAAGATAATATCTCCCCCTTTTAATTTGTCAGTCAGAAGTGTCGTGATTAAAGTAATGTATTAGCGGATACTCTATACATTATAATACTTTACATTTCAAATAGACGTTTTCATTTCCCTATATGACATTATCGCCTTGGCATGCCGTTACTTTGCTTCTAAACTACCCTTCTACAATAAATAGCATGAAATGGATTGTATGGAATCCTCCGAACTTTAAATTCGAATGGTGTGGATTAAAAATCAAATCCGAGGGAGTTGAGCAAAATCTCCGCAACCAAAACTTACGGGTTCCATGAAAATGAAGGATAACGGGATAACACAGTTTGATAGTGATGATGATGATGTGGTTGAGCTGAGTGATACACACAGAGGGTGAATGGACGCTCTCCTCCTCCTTCCTACACAACTTCACTTATACTTTTTGACACATACTGCACATTGCACTGTAAATACACGCAGAAGATTATGATTACCAGTATATTTAGCCAGTCTGCGTGTATATATATTACACACACACTTACACTTACAAACATTACAAGTAAGTCAGTGCAGTGAAAGTTGCAAGTCGAGACAGGGATGAACCTACCTACAATTTACTCCCCTACCCTCTTAAGCTCCATAAATGAACAACAAAAAGCTTTCAAAATAAATACTGATTAAATACGGCGAGGGTTGAAAATTCTAGCAGAGAGATGAAATGGTACTCGGAAACCTTTAGGGATGTAATGTCTGCGTATAACGCATCCTTAAAGCAATGGACATGGAATTACTTTGCTATCATGCTCCGTGTCTGTTTGAATGAAGATGCAATAATATATTGTACCTATAGTGTAGATATCTGATTTTCTGGAGAGATGCGGGAGAAGTAGTGGTTCCATTATGTGGTTCTACTGGTATTATGAAAGAAAAAGAACTTTTCTTTATTAATGCAATGATGTTATCCTTCAGTCTCATCTCGTCTGCTTAATAACCATATAAAAGTGTTTTCACGACTGTTTTTCCTTTCTCTACGTGTCATGTCAAGTGAAAGTGACTGATATGAAAATATCTCTACTGACAATGACTGCAATATAAAATAGAAACAATGAGCTAAGGGATTTTCTTTAAATACATACAGATTTATTATAGTTGAGTGTAGAATTGCAAGAGAGAAATAACAAGTGGCTCGATTATGAAAGTGGTGTGGTGTATATAAATAGGTAAGTTGGGGATGAAGGGCGTCAGGTAGTAGACAAGGACAAGACAGTTAAGTCAACCGAGTGAAAAACAGACAAAAGTAAAACTAGGAATCTCTTAGTAAGTAAATGGGGGAAACCTTGAGTGAAAAAGGCTCGGGAAGATGACAAAGCCAATTATTTGCACATTACCGACACAATCTTTTGCCGTTGGGATTCGTTCCTTCTTTCCTTTCTGTCTAACTCCGTTTCTCTATCTATGCCGGTGCCATTTCTTCGTTTGGTTTCTATATGCGATGTATGTGACTGCACTTAACTTACCTCTCACTCATTGAACTAACCAACTCATTGCTTTCTTAATCTGTCCTTAGTACACTTCACTACATTACAACTACTCCTACACCATTCAGATACACAATACACTAATAGCATCACAACTGTACTGTATTAGTTCCTATTTAACGTATATCTACACTTTCTACACGTATACGTGTAAATCTGTAGGAGAACTATATGTACCTATAGGGTATTCGTGTTTTTAGTGCGGTGGTATAATTCTTTACGTGCTACAACTACTCCGACATGACTTTTGACTAGGTCTCTCTCCCGTCATACTTCTAACGCCGTTTTCAGTTGGTTCGACCACGTTGTTGCATTGCTTTGCTTGCCTTGCTTGAAATTTCATTTGCATACACATCGAATTATTTAAAACCCGAGACACATCCTATTTTATAATATTTGGTCTGGTCTTCATCTGTGCTCAGGGCTTCTCCAGACTCAAACTTGCCTATTTAAGCATTCTGCCGCATTTCTCTCATTACCTATAACCTGAGAGATTGTCTCTTCTTCTCAACTTGATGCCGTTAAGTGCGTAGGTAGTCTCTGTATATTCATACGCTATATATGTACACGTATTTCTTAAGGATTTCGGTTTCGCTTGATTTCCCTTTTACATCCTATATACGTAATACACACAATTTCTATATTAACGTTGAATTGTTTAGGCATATAAAGTAGTATAGGGTTGTGTGGAAGTAACATAACGGTTTCAAATGTGTTGTATCTAATGTAATAATGTCCTTGTACAGAATTACGTTGTAAGAAGTGTACTATTGTAGTTTGTAGTGTATTAAGCATAGCTAGGTGTATATAAAGCGTAGCAGTTTGTATGTATAGGTACGTATTTAAATTCATTGTGTTCTTTACCTTTAGTTTAGATTCGCCTGTCTCAGACAGCTTTTCCCCCTTCGGCTTCAACTACACAGCAAACTGTACTTTAGGAAGGTGAATGTTTTAGTTGGATGATGGTATGACTATCATCATAATATTACTTGGTATTGTTGTACATAGCAGGGCAATTTTCTAAAAGAGAAATTCATTTCACATTGCCATCGCTAATATTTCGGGAGAGTGAACAAGGAATTCGCAAATGATTTGATCTTAGTGTGGAGAGTTGTAAGTGCAGTAAGTATAATAGTTTATATTCCTAGCCATGTTAATCTTTATATTATTCCATTTTGTGTCTGCACTTGAATTGCAGAGACAATCGACGAGAGCAAAAGTCACAGAGAGAGAGAGAGAGAGTCAGGCGAATATGTGACAAGATGAGCACGAACCAATTTTCCACTTTAGTATAAAAACCTGTACGTGATTTTCTTTCCAAAGTTCTACCATTGCTGTCACGTAGGATACCTTTATCTAGACACTGATTTTATTACGCCAACTTGCATGCAATCAAAAGAGACGGCGTGTTTAAATCTTCAACTTTCTTCGATCTTCCATTTTCCCTAATTCATTTTTACCAGATGGACGCTAATAGTAAAGTTAACTTTTAATGTTAACTTTTCCATAAGTCATTTATTAAAATAAATTTTAACATACAGCAGATCGTTGGTGGAAAGCATCTATGATTATTTTGTCAATAATTATTCCATTGTCAAATTAATTACCTTCTCTAGCGTATAGAATGTTCACATACATGATAATGGTAAAGATATTATGGAAAAATATTATTATTGTGATATTCTTTACATTTGTAATTAGTAGAAAGTTCAAATAACCCAAAATTCATCATTAGTAGGATTGACAATTTGAAAACGTTTTACATTAAAATTTGCTTAGTGGAAATAGTGCAACTTAAAAGTGGAAGTCTGAAAAAGTAGGTACTACTGAACTCACCTATTATGTTATTTTACTTAAGGGTCACATTGTTAATGTTCTCCTCGACATTTCTTTAAAGAACAATTTCTCTTCCTCATCTTTTTCTTTATTATTTTCTATTGTACCAAATACAACGGCTGTGACACCTTTAGCTTTCTCGTGTGTTTCAAATACATTTGTTTATCCATACTTATATGCTGCATTCTATGCATGTACTATAAAGTGTTGGAAACAAATAGGAGTCAGTCGAGTCAGAAGGAAAACAAAACTAAGGGTGAGGGTTCACGTTCGTAAACGTTACACAATGCAATCCTAGTGGTAGTATATGTATAATATATGTATTTTTCTATGTCCCATAAACAGCGTCCAATTTGCTTTCATGAAAATCCTAAAAAGTTCTGCCTTTTTTTCTCTACGTGTGACATATCAAGACTTATAGACACTACATATACCCCTACCACTATATATGCATGTATATATGAAAGTCATATGCACTTACATATATGTAAAACATGTATAAAGATAAATACCTATGCTCTCTATCATGTTTCTCCTTTCTTAGGCTTTTGTCTTGCAGTGGTAAATATATAATTCTGTGTCGGGCAAGTTTTTATGGGTGCAAGGAAGTTTGAATAGTAAACTGGAGCTCATTGTAACCAACACCCTTAGACTAAACTCGATTCAACTCAACTAAACGAACATAAGCCGACGAACTCTTGTGTAAAGTAGGGTCTAGACTTTCTAAACCATTGTAAGAGACAAAGTCAACAGTATCTTTACAATATAAGTGTACAGTGTGTACATACATGGAATTTCTCCTATGACAATTCACACATCCACCAAAAACCAATGCACTGAAGCGTCACGTCAAGCTTTAACAGAATAATACACTGTACACTTACTCTACACACAAACACACACACTATCATTGTGAAAGGGAAAGTCAAGCAAAGCAGCTGAAGATTTTTTTCAGTCTAATCCGGTTTTTTCTTCTCCTGGCTTATTTTATCGCATAAGGTAGGAATAACAAACGCCATGTACAATGTAAATACATGCATATGTCTATTACTGACATTGTACTGTTGCGAATCACACATTTAGCATTTCCATTACTATAAAATAATGCCTTATACCATATCTACTATGTTATATCTGACTTGTTGTGTGATAAGTAAGAGCATTTATTTATATTGTGTATCTCTACGTGTTTTGTATAGAAATAGTGTAAATGTTGTAGTGGGTAATGCTAGTAGTAGAAGCTGAGAAAGAGAGTTAAAAAATACAGAACAGTAGTGTCACACTACTCAGGTTTCACTCACTTTATATGGCTTGCAAAATGTGAGTGAGCAATACGGATTGGAGCCAAACAGCAAAATGAATATCATCCAAGGTTTTCTGTGGTATTTTCTTTTCAAATATGACTCTATAAGTTTGTATTGCGTAATATACCTATATGGTAAGTATGGGTTGCCTCATTCTTCGTATCTCTCTGTTGGAATCAAGAAGAGTCGAGGCACATGATAGTAAAATAGCGTGGTAGCAGTGTGATGGTCGCTTTTACACGCTTTGACATGAATTTAGGTTTAAGTTGACTTAAGCCCTTAGCACCAGTGGAAATGTACCGTAGAATGTAGAAACACCACTACTACTAGGAAGATACAGTGTGTAGACATATAATAATAATATACCGTGTTTCATTCAGATATCCGAAAAAGTATTAGGAAAGTAAGAGTCTCCGTTGCATTTGTGTGTTCAGAGTGTTAGTGTTAAGCGAATGAGTCTGAGAACATATTGTTGTCACACAGGAAGCCCACCAATAACATTGTCAGCAGAAAGCTATTCCACTCTGTGACTTTATGCTCTTTCCTTCTAACAACACACTCACCAAACCAATAACAACAAAACAACCCCTTGACTTGACGCTACATCACATAACGGCCCTACACTCATACACACATAGCGGATATCCCTAGATAGGCAGTGCACACAGAGTATGGTACTACTACCTTGTCGTAAGACTTTCAGATTAGAAAAAACTTCATTTTCACATCCAGACTCGAATGGGATGAGCCTATCAAAAATTTTGTGGTGGAAACATACAAGTGGAATCTCACGTCCGTCATATCAAATTCTTTATCCACTATTGTCTTCTTTAATACACGAGCCACTTACTTTACTATGTCTCTGTGGTGTTACAAAGGTATATAAAGCTGTGCAGGAGTATTTTGCTTAGTAATATTATCGCGACGACTTTTCCACGGTTTTACTATTATCTTGTTTGTAGTTGTCATTTTCTGGGTTGTGGACTGTCAAAACAAAGTAGTTGCACTTGTATAGCCAGAGATAGTAGCTGCCACACCTTCAGTTAGTCAAGAAACACATCATACTTTACTTCCCAGTCTTTTCTCTTATGTGGAATTACCTAATCTTGTAAACTGAAGGACTTTCAATTTTTCCTAACAAACTCCTCCGTTGAAACTGAAACTGGAAACCACTTCTTTCGTATACACAAAAAATACACATTTTCCAATGTTCAAATTTTCTGCATACAAATTTTCTTATTAGGTAGTAGTAGTACGTTTGCGAAAATATTGGAATTCAAACTTTGATAAGAAAGAAACAGTAGTATAAAATTTTATTATCTATACACTCAATTTAGTCGATGACAGTCTCAAGGAAAACTAAAAATGTAATGAAAGTGGCTGAATAATTTCAGAAATCACATCAATATTATACAGTAGACACATCTCATTATGATTTACATAATTTATAAAAAGACACAGTCATAACGGAAAAGTCCCTATACCGAAGATAGGTACGAAAAAGTAAAAAATGTAAAGGTTAATTTTTATTTTGAAAGATTTATCTCTATTTTCATTCAAGTGGTTATCTTTTCATATAATAATTACTAACTAGGTTTAATACTAACTACTAACTACAATTCGTAATATTATTATCATAAATATGTCGATCTTGATAGTTGATATAATCTGTAAATGCTGTTAATTAGATTTGTTACTATCCTAAATTATTTTACAAATGGTTTCAGAAACCTCAAGTTGTAATTTATTTAGTATACCAAAAACTTTTATCTAACATTTTCACGGAAAATTGTGTGAAAAACAACAAAAACTATTTTATTTTCACTGTTAACATTCTCACAACAATTCAATTCAATAAGCTTAGTAATGACTGAATTCACATGGAAGTTGTGTGCGCATTAAATTTATACCTTTGTTTTATGACTGTATATGATGACTATTTAGTAGACAAATTTATTTGTAATTAATTTGCCTACAACTAGTATGCATGGCCCTGGCTATATTGCGTTATTAAAATTACAAACTACATTTAAATTGCGGGGGTTGGCTGTGACGATAGTAATTTTAGTCTAGGCTCACATTACAATTACAAAAACAACCATATTAAAAATGTACATTTATATTACAGTTGTTAATTTAATGTCACACTAGGTACATACACCTTATAGAGCAAAGGCATTTGTGTTAAAACCATCACCTAGCTCAACTTGTTTTAGCCGCACATAACTTTAGCCTTCAGAACGGTGTTGTTTAGAGTGTATGGTTGTAAATAGAACGATTTAATTATTACTGCGTTAATAATTGGCTGTCAAAACACTGCAGTGATTTGACACGATAGGAGGCAAGCTGACATAACATGACATGTCAGAGCAGCATGAAACAAAGGAAAATACAACCGACTGACCGCCTTGGCTCCGCTTTGTTTACTTGCACAGTCATTCAGGCGGAGAATAAATTGACGTAAGATTTCGATTACCTTTTCCTATAAACCACACACATAGTAAGTAAATGCTTTACACACAACAAATACTTATAGCGTTCCTTGCTGTATAAATACTTCCACCTTTTCTCATTCCTTATTATACTCCGTTACTTATTGCAAGAGCTACGCGTGCCGAGACAACTTTCTTGGCTTTTCACGGGGTTGCGTGTGTTGCTTAAAGAAAGAGAGAGAGAGCCCACAGAAGGTGTGGGCTTTGTTGTATTGTATAGTTGTAGTGCAGTTTCGTCTTTCTAGAGCCGTCGTCGTCTTGTTATGCATTTACTTTGTGTAATAATGTATATACAGTGTCTGCTTGTATTTACCAGTTTGTTTTTAATACTTGACTTTGAATTTCTGACACTTTTGCCCGGAGCGGAGGTGAAAACTGGATTTTCCCATACATACGCTTCTTTCTTTTCCTATGTCTCTATATGTGATGCGATACGACACAAGAGACGATCTAATCTTTCTCGTTACGAGACATAATAGGATTTTGATGAAGTGCACATTAAAAAGTTTACTAGGCTTAAATGCTATCTCTCTATTGTACGATGTGTTCCTCCTGAGTACATTTTTAACGTATACAAACGCATCATACAAAGTAAAGGCGTCCCTAAGATGCTTCTCTTATATTTTTATATTGTTTGTCTATGGAATTGTATGTGTGTGTCTTTCCCATCATCTCTTCATTGAGCTTCATCTATATACCGTTATAAAGGGAAATGGTGGTAATATTGTTATTATTACTGTTGGTATTCTAAAGGAGATACTTTCTGTACGCATTGAATGTGTTGATACTTTATACGGCTCTTATAATAATGACTGTATAGAAATTCTCTATAAACTGCATCGTTTATTATTACTTATACTTCAAGTCAAGATCAAAGATGGTATAGAGAGAATGAATCTCCACGAATTTCGTCGCCACAGTCTCAAATTTACAATTTTCAGTTGAGTTACCATTATTTCGCTAAATTATAGCCTGAAAGTTAATGTGAATAGCCCTTAAGGTAATTACGAGTAGGGAAAGTACTTCGTACGAGAGAGAAAAAGCTTTGTGTGTGTGTGGAGATGAGGTACTAGGGAAGTTGTAACTCTGTGCACAGTGCACACATTTATTACACGTTATTCCTACACACACAAGGATAATTTGTAAGGATTTGTTAAGGAGTTGCGGATAGCCTATTTTGAGTTATTACCAATAAGATTATGAACTGTGCAGCGAGTATTTGATTTCATTACACTCCAATCTCCATCATTTAGCAACAAGAAACAGGAAAATTTTAAGAATTTCCATTAATCTCAAATTCCATCTAAATAGGATGTAAATAAGCTTTAGAATGTGTTTTATGGTCGACTCTCATAGATCTTTAGTTAATTGACGGGTAATCAACGTATAGTTATTGTCCGCATAGTTCAAGTCGATAAAATTCGAGTACTACCACGGAGTATACTCAATTTATTTTCTAATGGTATGAAATTATTATGGCAAACATTCAACAAACAATAATCCCTGTGTGTATACAATGTATGTATTTTATATAACATTATATGGTGCATGTAGTATAAGTAACTGCTTGTAGTAAATAGTTAGGTAGTTAAATTACCTACCTACATTACATTTGCGTCACCCGTGTTCTATATGTATGTATGAATATACACAAAGCAAAGCGAAAGCTTCCGTGAAAAGAAAAATAGGAACATAAAAGCACAAGATCAACTTCCAATGGTCTCAAATCATAGTAGTTATGTAAATAAATAGATAACATGTATTATTATGGCATCTGAGGCAGAAAGAGAGAAAGAGAGTAGACATACATTTATTTTATGTCTCTCCACGAGTCTATGTGTAAGTACGGCAGTAATACATGCATATAACATAACTAACACGACATTACAATACAACTTCTATTAAGATACGATTTATTACCCATATAGCATGTCAAACCTTTTATATTTTTGTGGTATTACCATGTACTATACTAAAGATTACTACTTACGTACAAAATCCTCCTATACCTACACATACCTAAGTACATATCTATATACATACGCAAAGAATAAAACTAATAATTTAACTGAGAATTTTTTGTGGAAAGACTTTTTTCTTACTATTCGTGTAATATTATTACGTGTATACAATACAAACCTACACTTCTATAAGGATACGTATAATCTGCATTTGTATGTACACAAAAAAGATTTTTATGTTTTGTCATGTCAAACTACTACGTGACTGTGTTGATGGTGCCTTGAGTCTACTAGTTATGTGTGTGCTACGTCGTAGAGAGAAAGCCAAACCACCTAATCATAAGATAGAATGCACATAGTAGTAGAATAATACACAATACAATCAAAGTTAAGTATACACACAAAACACTAATACTACACGAGGATACTACTTTATTCCTGGGAAATATTATATTGTATTTATTTCAGAGGCTCTCACGAACTTCTGCTAAATTGCATACAATACACAAATACGTGTAGCATAAACATTGGCTGAGAAAACAGAAAACCTTGTGTATAATGGAATGCACCACCGTGTGTTTCCATATAAGTATAAACATAGGTATAATATGTATAATATTCAAGAAGTCAAAGGCAAGGCGAAGTTGGCATTTGTTCTGTGTGTTGTTTGCTTCCATAAAGAATGGATTATTGTGCAATGGGTAATGATTTCATAAAAGAAATGAGTTGTGAACAACACGTAAGATGAACATTTGTGTGAGCATGCAATTTATCCTAAATCCAAGACCTGACTCGATACCTTCTCCTTTTCTCTCACTCACTCACTCCGGGCTATAAACTTTACCCGTGTGTTATTCTCTCTTTCTTTCTCCGTGTTGTGGATATTGTTATTCTACATAGATATTATTATTCATTCGTTTGTACAAAATGTATTTCATACTACACAATACTTGCTTTACATATAGTATCAGGTATATTGTGGCTTTCAACTTTTACTCTGTCTGAATCCGTTCACTTCTCAAGTATTCATTCAGGATCAGTCCTAAAACAGTATAGAAGTCACGTAGTATATTACTATAGGATTTTGTAGGCACTACTATATTATTGTTAACAAGCCAAAGCCTTCTATTAGTACAAATGGTACATAGTAATACAGGGAAAGTATGCCGATACTACTATAGTACTACTTGTAATACATAGGGACAGAGAGACGTATGTAGGTAGCTATCATAAATAAGAAGGTGTGTACATTGTGTGTAGACAAAACGGTTCCGAAGGGAGACTCAACTCAAGTAAAGAGCACAACACTTACTATTTTACTTCGCTTAAGTTCCTCAGGATTCCTTTGCTTTCGCTGCGTCGTATTATTAGACAGAGACATGCCGCCGTTTTTCTCTCCGTGTACTTCCTCGTCCTTTTAGTTGTTTTAGCTACTTTCACTCTAGACAACTTTTCCAACACTCACATTATTACAAACACATACAACTAGTGCATAGTATACCATAGTTATTTTCACACACGTCCTAGATAGAGTGCTATAGAATTATTTGTACCATATATTGCTGACTCTTATTATTATTACCAGCGCAAACTTTCTTTGGTCAGGGTAGTCTCAAAAAGTAAGTACCTAAACAGAAACATGTCACTCAAGTCAACTGTTCTTTCAAAGTACAAGTAAAACAGGGAAGCACACATACGTATTATGTGTGTCCATGGACATTGGAGCCTTAACTAACGTATTTACTATATTTACCAAATAAATTCCATGTAGTGTAGTATTTTGTATGTAGTGTGAGTATTTTAAGAAGGGGAAGTATAAAATGTAGGCAAAAAGGTAACAAGAGAGAGAGAGAGAGAGAGACTTCTGTCAAAATTTCTTTTATGATGGTACATGAAGGTCTTGTGTATAAACGGGGAGGGTGGGAGTATCAGTACAAGTAAACTACTATAGTAGCCTTTAGCAATAAGCAATAAGTAAAATGCTGTGTCTTCTTCTTCTTCTTGAAGAGGAAGACGAAGAAGTCGGAGCTAACAATAAGCTTTCTGTTCGGTGTGCATAGAAATCGAGTTGAAGATTACGAAACGAAACAAAACCATGGAATAGTAGAAGTACCGTAGGTATGGGACTGGGAGAAGTAAAAGTAAAATAAGAGTTTGTACGAGTCGACTTGTGATGTGATGTGAGTTGAGGCAAATAAACGAATCTGAATAGCAGAATGAAATGACTTGACTAGAGCAATAATAGGAAAGACATGCAAACGACATTTTCCCTTTCTTGTTCTCTTTTCGGCTGTTTTGTTCCTTTCGTAATCGATATACAACCCGGACGGATCAATCAGATTTCCTTCTGTTCTACCTTTTATATTATGAACATGAGTCTAGCAAAAATATATATCTACATTCACAAACGTATATAGGTACTGCTAGCTAGGTCTATTCTTATAAGTATCTATTTCTTCCTGTACGAACAAATATAACTTCTCAGTTCATACTATTATTAGTATTTATTTGTGTATGTAAAAAAGTAAGGAAATACAATACATTTCTGCACGGTATAGCATAATATAGTACAGTTTGTATAATGACTTGTGCATTTGTGTTGCTTAAAGTATTCACGAGCAGTTAACCTTACGTTTAGTTCAAATAATGCTATTTACGCATAATAGGAACGATAGTACTACAGACATATCCATGTTCAACTAAATTATAGTACCCTTTTGCCAAAAATATCAGTAGTACATACATATCATATGGGCTATTAAATCCATTATTGTATTCTTCTTTTGTGTATTGCATTTTTGGATGCGTAGATTGAAATGTATGTATGAACACACACGTAGTGCTGCATAAAATGTATGTGAAAGCAATAGTGTGTCATTGCACGGCAATCTTTTCCTTCGACTTTCGTTTTTTGTAAACATTAGGTTGTAATGATACTTTTACTATAGAGGTATACGTATATAGACTGTATATAGTCTTAAGAATGTTTTTGCAGAGGCTGAGAATGCTTTCACGTGAAGGTAAAGGTAAATGCTAGCAAGAAAACAAAGGTTGAGTGAAAAGACAAGAAAAATCTCATATCTTTTGTCAGTATGAAAAACAGCTTTGTTTGAAGTGAATATAGATTACATAACTTAATAGTAGTTGGAAAAGGAACAACTCTTCTGTGCAACGTAGACTCAATATGTAATAATATCCGGCAAAAACACGCGTACACAATACTCCCACTAAAATACGTCTATTCTCATTTCCCCACAGCATTCTTCCTCTTATACAGAAAGTGTAAATACTATAAGAACTGTATAAGCATACGACCTAGGTAAAGGTATAAGTATTACATTACATCTTGTAAGACGTAATATGTTTACCTATATAAATACACATATGCACTTTTTCTACAGAACTCATTTATTTGTAGTATTTACAATAGCTAAGTCTTGTCAATGTTTTCTTCATAGCTTTCGCAACATTTGGTCGTGAGGTCTATTGTATTTATTTTAGGCCAGTGCAGTACATTTAGGTGTGTGTAGAATTGTTTCCTATATGAAATGTAGTACAGTAATATGCATTGTGCAGTTTTTTAAACTATTTTTTGTCCTGGTATATGGTTTCTCAAGTTTCTCGACTATTCATTCCCCCCTTGGTTGAATCATTAAGAAGGAAACAGAATGAAATGAAATGGAAAGAAAACAAAGTGAGTACCTATACTGTGTATAAATTGTAGTAGCCAGTGGCTAATCAGTGTCACCCGACTTTTCATTACAAATAGCCTTAGAAATAATTATAATGAATAGACTGTTAGGCGATTGTGCATTTGTTGTTTTTCACATAGAAATAGAGTCCATCTACCCTGCTCTAATGCCACAGCATATTACATGCATTAAGGCAAGGAACTTATTAGGGAAAAGGAAAAATGCATTTGCTGCATTATTTATAACATGCGATTTTGATGCCTTGTGTAGCGAACACATAAAACAGTTCAAAGGATACCGAAACCGAAGAATATTGAGTGAACGTTGTTTTCAAAGCCATTTTGGTCATTCTCATTCCGAATTTTACTGAAAATATATATTTTAGAATTGGATTTATGAGAAAATCATTCGTAAACACATACTGGACGAATCTTATACTAAATATATATACAATTCCGTTCCAGTTGGTGGCTACAACTTTCTGTGCTATCTGTGTTACTGTTTTACTGCATTTTGTGGATATATGCCTATAAATGAGGTTATATTATATTTTGAGGAAAGGACAGTTCATGTTCAGTAGGACAGTATTGTGTTTTCCCATTGAGCGGCAGAAAGTAAAGGAAATAAGTGGAAACATATGGGAGTAACATGTAACATCGAAATGAGACATTGGGGATCGAAATACAAAACAGTCTCTTATTAATGACAGGACAGGTTTGTTTCATGTCATGTTTCTCGCAGAGAGGTCCACCCAGACAGAAACTTTATCAGAACAACACAGTCACTGAACAAAAGTCAAGTCGACGTCTCCACAATATTCCGGTCACGATATTTATTTTTCTCTCTGGCCATGCATGATTCCTCAATTTCGCTACTAAGGTCTCTTTTCAATATAAACATTCAAAATTATTAGTTCAGAACTCCGAGTCGAACTATTTCAAACTATTAAGTATTATTACCCCCGTCACTAGTATATACTTACACAGAAACAACACAGAAAACTTAACAACCTACTACTTTGTGATTTCTCCGGGTATTTAAGCTCTTTTCTCTTTAATGTGGATGCATGGCTTCTGATTTCCGGTCAGAGATAAGCTTACTACAGCTTTTCTAAAAGTAAATACGAATTATTACAAAATTCTACTAAAATACCCACCAAGCTACACATTCCTCTGTGTATTTCACCCTTTTCAGCTTTGGTTTCCTCCGTGTAAAAAGTTTTTCATGGCTATTTTCTGTATAAAGTCTAAGTATATCGTAACTAAGAGATTAAACTAATAGATACAAATTGAAAGGAAAGACTCGAGTGGGAAATACATAAATAAGGGCTGATTTGTTCCTTACAGCTGAGGTTTACACTCTTGGATTATAGAGGGGTTCAAAGTTCGCTTTAGAGGGTTCCGTGTAGATCGCTGGGGATTTTACGCTGGTTAAAGCTCAAAGTCCTTCTTTTTCTCTCAAGTAGTAAAATGTAAACTCTTTTAGAGTCATATAGTTACCATATAGAGGTGTCACGGAACTTAAGGATGAAAGTCTCAGTATTGAGTTCACAGTTTGTGTGTGTGGTGTTCTTGGGATGCACTGTGAACACCGAATTGTAATAGAAGTAGGAGCAAAACATTAGATTCCCCCAGTATGCATTGGCTGACGAATGAAGGGGTATTTGACACAGAGTTTTTGATGGTAAGTAGAGAAAGGAAAAGAAGACTGGATGGAAATGTATGGGATAAAGAAAGAAAAAGATAGGGTTGTTACAACACCATCTCAACTACTCCCGACTGCAGCCACTACATTTTCTGGGAAGAGTAAGGGGTTCGACAAGCAAAGGAGTGTGAGAAATATAGGCAATCTGGGAAAGGGCAATTTCTCGTGGCAGCCACACAGTAAAAGTGTACCTGCACACACATACGCTTCTTCCTGTCCAGCTAACAGTATGGAGTGTAGGGATTCATCCTTTGGGATTTGCCCATTCCTCTTTTACTCTCCCTGTGGACTCTTAGCTCGTTCTTGTCGTAGCCAACCAAAGAAAAATAGCAAACACTCCCGCAGATATACCCTTCCTATCAAAATCCCTACATTTATAATTTACTAACAAGTTTTTACGAAATATTACACCGAAAACTTGTTTTAATTCCTAAACAAACATTTACTGTATAGGGATATTGTAGGTATGATTTCGCTTCTAACATTTTCCACAAAGAATAGTTATTGGCTTAACGTATATATCTAGGTATTTTATGTATGTTAATTTACGAGGTAGAAAATTTTATCTTTGTCAAAAAATGTCGATTTTATTAATTCTGGGGTCATCATTGAATATTTGATAGCAGAAAGGAGAAAGTATGTCACGGACGAAGGAAAACATGTTTTTGTCTTACATCATGTACATACACATACCTAATTGGAGAAAAAGTCGGAAAAACTGGAAAAGACACACTCGGTAGTCGACACACCTTCCAACTTACGACCTGCTGCACATATCCATCCACTCACATTCCAATTTGGTCACCTCATCTCTCACATTCCCTAACTGCATTCTATTCTCACTTTTCCTTTCCCTTTACTTCATCCCATCTTCCAGCTATAGCTATACATTTACTTTACTCAACCACCTGCCTATCTATTCTCCCATATCCCCACAAGTGTGAAATAGAACACTATATAGGAGATTCTTCGCGATTTCTCTATAAACACCACGGATACTCCTATATAGGGACATACGAATAGAGTGGTGGTGCAGTTTATATAATAAAACTTTTGAGACTATCTTATATTCTATATGTAGCATATACCGTAAAGATATTTATGCACTATGGGCTATGTATAAACACATTGCTGCATGCTATGACACATATACTTATTACTTATGTATTGTATGCACATCTTCTTATATAGACATTCTATTATTCTCTCTTTTTGCTTATACTGTTTTTGGAGTGAGCGATCGTGCTTCATTTCTGCAGGGTCATTGTCTGTTATTACATTATCCATACTCCACATACTCCACGACACGTTTATATCACCTCAGTGTGTAGATATACGGAAATGACCGGCAAATGCACTATGCAAACGAAAAAATCAACCAAACATATATGAACAATTTCATCGCCTGTGTTCTTGCCCCTCTATATAAGTACAGCTAAAGTGCCATGTTATCCTTGAATGAAAGTCAGTCAAGTCACAGTTTTGCTAAGACAAGTAAGCAGTAAAGTACTAAATGAATACCACTATAAGGAAAAGCAACCCGCCACATTAACAGATCTTATATGAGTGGAGTGCCTACTGTAATGTGCTCTGTACATCAGTGTCCTTTGCGCTAAGGTTAAAGTAAACTTTCTTAACTTTTGTACGTGTTTCTCCGTTTGTGGTGTTGGCAATAGACACCTTTTCGTAGTACATTAGTTTACAACTAGTACTTGTGTAGGTGAAACCCGTATTTATTTCTGTGCTTGGTTAAGTTAGATTTGATTCTGTTCTGGTGGCACTAGTGGTCTTTTAGCAGTAAGACTTTCTCTGTTCATGTCCCTTGAGTTATACTGTCGTGTCACATACGTAGTGAGTAGCTACCTACGTAGTGTGGCGGTAGTCTATCCTGTCTAATGACACTCGTCTCTGTCTCTCGTCTCTCGTCTTACTTTTATATAGTACATGACATTCATGCTCCCTATCCGCACAATACTTTCTTTAAATTGAATTATCCACGGCCAATAAAACTCCGAGAGTACATACACCACCAAGAGGATTCGAGTGCAAGAACATCCTCTAGGATAAAGAAAAACATTCAAAGGGAAAAAATCCTAACTGTGTAACAACTCAAGAATTTTTTTTAGTAATACTAGAAAATCTCGGTAGCATGAATGCATGAAGCGTGCTGAATTTGTAAAGTAAAATGTAGAAAGGAAATGAATTGTAAAACTCTGTATACTTAAATACAAAATTATTTGACACAATAGTTATTTCTCATTCAGTACAAAGTAGATTAATTTGCCATTTGTTTTTCCTTAAATAGTCGGAATAATTGATAGCAGCGTTATTAGGCATATGCCATACGTCAAAAAAATTATAATATGTACCTACCTAAACTACCTATGTATGTCTTTTGGATTATGCTTTGTAAGTTGCATCTGATAGAAGTATTTATTATCAGCTTAGAAGGATAAGAGTTTTGTCTGATAAATGGGAAGTAGTAATTCTATCGAAGCTATTGCTAATTTTTCAAGACAGGAAATTTTGATTCGATCTCCGTTTTGTTTGACCCTTAAGAATTATAAAGGAAATAGTTAGTGGCAGTAAAAACTGGGGTTTTATGGTCATCCGTACAACACGATCCCTACGGAGATCTCAAATCATCTTCAATATATACACTGGTGAATTGAAAACTTGGTGTATTACCATTGCAATGTAGTGGTTTGGCATTTGGCAGGCTACAAAGCTCGTAGTACTACACGGCAGTTCATTTATAATAAGCCGTATCGATATCAAATAAAACTGCAAAAGTTTCTAAGCCAAATGAGCTCCCTTGGGTAGTAATAGTAATAGTGGCACAGGCAAGGAGAGCGAGAGAGGGATTGCGGGATTGAGATATTATTGTATAGCATTTGGGTTTTAAGGTTTTATGTACACACAAAAACTTTTATAATACACACATACACGGTTTGTTTTGATAGAGCGATCTGTGTGTATAACGGAGCAGAGGGAGATCATGTAATGTTCTTAAATCATTTCGTATACAAAATACTTCTCCGTCTTGAATAATACGTAGGTACGTATCTGCCTCATGGACTTCCCTGTGTATTTTTATTACATAGGAATAGTACAACACGCGTATATAGACTCTGTACATGCCTAGACACTAGGGTCTGTCAATAATAATATTTTCGGGAATGACTTATCACCATTGAAATCACAAGGGCCACATCAATCTATATTTAAAAATAAGCCAGAGTAGGGCCGTTTCTTTTGTGTCAAGTCATGTCAAGGTAAATTCCTTTCAAGGGAAAGCAAAGGCAAAGGGAAAATCATGCACTGGTGGTATTCAGAGAGGTATGTAAAAAGAAGCCCGTGCTTATAGTTAACATTGAATTGAAGGGAAGACAAGACAAGAAGGAGAAGCAACGTATACAAATGTGAGGGAGGGTGAAAGAGTGAGTGAAACTTCCCTATCTATCTAAAAGAAATCTTTCAATGTACAGAAAAGACCGACCACAACCAAGGAAACCGCAACGTTCAGACAGCCAAGTTCAACTCACCTATCTGTCTTTCTCTCTCTCTGTGTCAGTTCAGCTTCTCTATGAAGTTAAGTGATAGGAGGAGTAGTATTTCCAAAGTCTGGGTGAAACCCTGTGGTATTTCCTATTTTATATAATTCAGACCTTTTCTATGTAGAAAAGACTCTCGAATAACATTTTCTTATACTACCACTGAAGATGAGTGAGACCATAAGTCAAATACCAAACCAAAATGTACCGTGGAGTATTTACTCTGAGTAGAATTAGGAAAATAATATAGAATTCAACTTTACCTACATAGAAAAATTTATATTGTGTATGTAATAGTAGTGCTGGTTTCCCACATTGTACTTTTCCTTCACATACTACTTGGAAACACAATGGAAAGTAAAGTATGTACACGAACGATACAAATATATTTATAAGTACGTACGACAACAAGAGATGCGAAAAGAATCTGTAATGAATGAATGAATGAATGACTGGGAATCCCCCTTGCATAGTCCACATGCTACGAGTATGTATTAGAGACACAGACAGAGACTGTTTGTATATTTTGTTGTGTTATACTTTACTTTTAGGATATGAACTGCTCTGTAAGCCATATTCTACTTTTGTGCAGAAAACTTCCATTAAGAGTTATATTCTCAGTGCATTTACTCTCTGGGTCTTGACTTAAACTGTCAAGGCAAAAGGGAAAACGCAAGTTGGTAAACCAAGGAGGGAATATTTGCTGCTGGGAAGGTTTCCCCTTATGAGGGTTCCGTTACGGATTAAGTTCGACTAACTTTCCGTTTGACTTTCACTGCGAATGGGATAGTTAAAGAAAAAGACGGAAAGACACGGGAATTCAATCCATTGTCCCACTCACAGCTCACAGTTCACCAGACACAGTCCCCACGGAAAAAGAATGAAATTAGGATATATTCCATTTCCCACAAGACGGACAGCACAGCAATAATGTTTGTCCGTATTTCCAACATTTCTTCCACCACAACCAAATCCAATCCACTCTATGCATATTACAATCTCCCTCCTTTCCACTAACAACCAAATACACACCTATAATACATTTGACCAAACTTCGGACACGAGTGAAGTCAAAATGTACAAGGATGCAAAGAATCTTCAACGGAATGTAGAAAGAAAGACATTATTTTTATTTTTTTGTATTTCAATAATATAAAGCAACATTTGCTTTCAGTCTGCGTATTAGTATTAGTAAAGTCGTAACGTAAGAATGCATTTGTAAGACTGTGGGAGTAAAGAAAAAAAACTGGGGGAGGGAAATCAAGCTACCACAAAAATTACTGAAAAAATTCCTAAAATCTCCCGTATCAATCTCCATTGTGGAATCAAATCCCCTCAGAGCTGTCTTCAACTCCCTCCCTAACTATCCGTCTGTAGCACAGAGGTTCTTTGTGGATCCCGTCCTACTCTTTATTACATCTTCGGTGACACTCGCAATAGAATAGACACAGACACTCGACCTAAAGTACATGAGAAACTTGTGAGTAGGAAGTGGTCAAGACAAGACGGAAAAAAACTATGTACATTATCTTGTATAACATAAGATATGACATTGTATATATGCGTGCGTCTCCTATATATCGTATCGCTATCGTATTGCTGTCATTTAATTATAGTAGCTATAATTTTGATATGTACACCACATTGTAGTGTATATTCCTATCTTTTCCATAATAATTGGAAAGTTAAGGAGAGAAGATTATTATCTGTATATATATTTTAGTAGTTTAGTTCAAAGTGCAATGCCATAATGCTAACTACCACACACAGTGAGACTATTGTTTTATTTTTGTAGTCAACATGAGTGGACTCCTCTCAAAGGTGGACTAATGGCATGCCGTGGGTGATTGTATGATGCTGACGTGACTTGGCTAAAAATATACTAAAGATGCGCTACTTTATTTTTCTTGTACATTTCCTACAGGTCATTTCTTCAAGATAATTTATAATGCCATGTAATAGGACAATAACGATGAGATAGAGGTTGATCTGTGTCTTATTTGTTTCACAAGGTAAAAAGCAAAATGGCAAATTGCATCCATGACTTTTGCAGTATAACTTACAAATAGTTCATTGTGGTTTACAAATTTTCTCCCTGCATTAATATTTCTACATACGACGAAGATTTGTTTTGGAATGGAGATGGACTGACTGACTGGTTATGCAGATAATAAACGAAAAGGCTGTAAAAATAAGTTGGTAGTATCTAACACACTATTGACCTGTCTGCTGAACCTGCTACATTGATGTAGTACCTTGAGGTTTTTATTTGGTCATTTTGCTTTCTACTTTTCCTTTTAATTGGGTTTCTGCCGTATCGAATTTAGTGTAATGTAATATACTCTCCATATTTCATTTTGCTCCCTTAAACCAACACAATAATAATAAAATCACCCTATTCCATTTAATTTTTACGATGCTATCCAACATTTTTGCCATGCATGGTGGTTAGTCCAAAGTCCAATCCAAAATCTTGCACGTAAGAAAAATACTTACTAGCATATAAGGAAAGTTATGTAGCAATAGCAATAATTTGGATCATTCAGTTTCCTCCCTCTTCTCCTCTCTCTCTCTTAGTCTGGTCGAATAGTTTATGTATGCATGCAGTGGTTGGTTAGTGAATGGCGATCGACTCGTGTACCGCCACTGCTGCAGCTATTACGACTGCACTAAGTTATTTCTTATCCAATTTGGAGGGTGAAAGACGATGAGGCAGTGCAATACTAGTAATAGTGTAGTGCAAATAGCGCAATGCAACGTAATACGAAAAGAACTAAACCTTATGATATGAAAAAGTGTGGAGCTAGGAATGGATATGTGTGCTACGTATATGCAGAGGGAGAGAAATCTGTCCACTGTAGCATAAGAAGCAAACCACGTCAAGTCGTGGCCAGAACCATACAACGTCAGTTACTCACCCCGAAAAATTGGATTGAGTTGGCAAAGGGCAGATCGAGAGGAAATCTCGAGGAGGAAGAGATATTTCCGTTGTTCTAACTTGTAACTGGAATCCAAGAGTTACTATGTACATGACATTACAAAGTTTATTGTATATTGTATTGCTCCAGTGTATATGTCTACATTTCTTCAGTCCATAGAGTCATATAGGAGTTATATCTAATAGAATTCGCAGTATATTTACCGTGCCAAGTTATAAATGCACAGTGTAGAATTTCTTATAATTTGAGGTTTCAATTCCATCTTAGACTGCCGCAAAAGCAACAACGGAGAAGTAAATAAGGACAGAGGGAGTTTTTCTTCCAGACGGGTGTTTCAACAGAACATGCTGTATACTTTGTAAGGATGGGTACTTATGAGTGAACTCATGTGATATAATGTGGATCAGAGTCAGGCTAACGTAAGATGGTCATTCAGCAATACACAATACACTAAGAATGTAAACCATTGTAAGACTCTAATGAAAACAAGTGAAATTTCTACAGAAATTCAGTTGTTTTGTACTTCTGCACATGTATCTCTGTACATATATATAATGCTGTAGTACAAATTGTATATATAGTAAATAACTACTGACTACACTTTGACATGCATAGTGCATATGTAGGTACATGTGTTGCATTCTCTGTGTGAAAGTTTGTACAGTTAGGTACATTGTGTACATTTGAAGTATGTACACAGCTATAGTAGACCTAATTTAGTTTGTCATGTGGAGCAAGGAAGATATTTGTAGTCATAGTTGGTTTC
>JABASD010000722.1:0-60338 GCA_019776165.1 Pogonognathellus flavescens | reverse complement strand
GTGATTTACACCTGATGCAGCAACTACCATTTTCTGAGGAATATAATTGGCCGTCATATATTCAAGTAACTTTTCTCGAGTCATTGCATCCATATTATCAGGCGGACAGTATCTAGGAAAGCCAAGAGTATTTTCATTCCAAGCGGCTGCATGCACCATTTCTAATAATGTTCCTTCTTGGTCTGGTCGCAAATCCATATCTTCAAGTTCATATAGTGCAGACATTTTGGCATTTCGAAGTTCTTCTTCTGTAATTTGCGGTCTTAAAACAGCATCAGCAAGTAATTTCAATACTCTGGAAACTCCTGATCGTTCCATGGAAATTGCATACACTGTGATATCGCTGGAAAAGATAATATCATATTTTATAAACATAAATTCACACAACCGCAACATTTGCAAACAAATGGTTAATTGTAAAATGATTTACCGGGATGTTTGTGAATCAAAGATACCACCGTAGGCTTCTAATTCCTTAGCTAAATCATTCCGCGTGGCATAGTGTGTAGTCGACTAAACATCAAAACAAAAATATAACACGTCCATTGCCAATGATTAGACTGACTAAAATTGTATGACTTGTTTTCAACTGTACTATACCTGGAATCCAAGCTTTTCGACGATATGTGAAATGCCTTTAGGAAAAGAAGCTTCATAACGAGCTCCAGTTTTAATTGTTACACCAATCGTACAGTAATTACCGTAGCGTTCTTGAGTGCCCACTTTAAGTCCATTCTCTAATTCAGTTATTTGTGTTTCAAAATGAGATTTTTCTGCTTCTGTGTAAATAGGTTTGGGCAGATTTGGTAAAGGTTCCCCCATAGATATTCGATTGGAACGGTAAGCTTTTGAAATTGATGGAATTCTGTCAGGAGATGGAAGTTGTTCTGCTGCCGTCGAGGCTAAAATACAAAAAATTCGTATTTGTACTCTTTCAAAAATATGGGTTGGTATATTCAAATGAGAACTAAAATTCCTATTATGGCCGTAACTTATTGAAAGATTACATCATAATATAAGTTCATAGATAATACAATCATAATATGATAATTGAAAATTAACAATGAACGGTTATTATTATCTACTGCTACTTGCATACACAAAATTGACAAACCAAATTAAAGGATTTCCATGCGACAACTAGCAACAAACAATGACAAAAAATTACCCGATGATTTGGGAATTTTTGATGGGTTGTGACCCCCGAATGGCTTTCCATCATTTGCTTTACCACTAGCCAAACTCCGGACAAAAATTAAATGAGGGGTACGAAGGGGAATTGTACGCTTTAATTGATGCATTTTCAATTCACAGACTTAACATTAATTAACAACTTATTAATTTTTACGAAATAGCAAAAAAGTACTCGGATGCGGAGTGCGTAGTAAAGGTTTGGGCCGCAGAACGAAATGAGCAAATTACACGCCAAAAGAATAGAAAGTCAAGGATATAAAGTAAATTGCCTATTCTATAATATTTGATCTATATCATCATAATATTAGGCATTAGAAACACCAAAATCTGGAAATATTATAATTTAGCCATTGGTCACAATCAAACATTAATAAGAGAACTCTTAACCCTTTACTGGGGAAATGATAAAATGATACCCGAACCTGGAATTAAAATATTGTTCAACTCCCTATCTTATTGCTTTCCTTACATGTATCATGTTGCATGTAGGTTTCATATAATTTTTTTTTAAAAAGACACTGCCTGCTCAGTACCTTGACCATAAAATAAAATTTAATTAAAGAAATATATAAATTCAGTGATTCAGTCCCTATGCACGATAGTTTCACATTTCGAAAATGCTTAATTGACACCATAAATATTTATTATCTTCATTTTCACTCAAAATCATAAGACCAGTGTACGGCCGCTAGAACAATGCTTTCTGGCTTTAAAGTTGTTTTCCTGTTTTCTTTGAAAAATAATTCGGGAGCCATAAATAAGTGAATTTCAGCATTTCTACCATCTAACCTTCATTTTTTTCGGTCGCTATTCATGAACCATGTATGAACAACTGAATAATATTTTTCAGTAGAGGTGCACATCATTCTCTACGTAGCTCAAGCACCTTATACTACCTATAAATATGCATCAATACTGGTAATGGTAATTCATGTATGCATAATTTTAAATTAATGAAGAGTTAATTTTTATCGGTGATTAAAATGAAATAAGGAAAAATAAAAATGCATCATTAAATGAAAAAACAAACCTGTTAACACTTCGGGGATAATATCGCTTGCCATCATGAACCCACATGTAAATCTACAGTTTATGACATGAATGTGTTCCGACAGTTGCAATAGTGAATATACTTGTAAGTATTGCTTGCATCCTTCCTTGCATTTTCATCATAGCGAACGGGAGACGTAGTCGGGGAGAAGGGTTCACGAAGTTCCTCCTTGGAATGCAAAAGTATTGAACGCGCCAAAGCTTTCGGTGGCAACATTCGTTGGTTATTTATAGGTCGTGTGAAAGTGTTGTGGTGATTGTAAATGTATTACCTTGAAATTATGCAATATTTTGCATTTCTGATAATTTAACCATTTTAGATTTGACGTCTGATAGAGACAATTAATCTGTGGATAGTTTAGCATGGGTAATTTCGGGGACTCTATTGAGGTAAGTACATTTTATTTTAATAGCCGTGTGTATTTCAGGCTTAAAATGTTATCAAAACAATCAACAAGTTGGTTGTTGACAGTTGGTATTTTATCAGATGTCAATTAATAAAAACAAATGTCAAAACAAGTTTGTTGTGTTCGTTATACAATTCTCAGGTTGTGTATTTCATTTGTGGTATTTTATGATTTGGTTTTCTAGCAATATGAAGTCCTCGATCTGCTTGGAAAAGGTGGATTTGCGGTTGTTTATAGAGCAAGATGTTCAAAGAGCAATCTGGAAGTTGCCATCAAGATGGTACGTCGTTTAAATAGTTTAGATTTAAACTGTCAACTGTGCATGTTGAGTTAAATGAATACATTTTTAATATACTGATCCTTTATTTTCATTTTGTAGATTGACAAAAAAGTAATGAAGGCTGTTGGGATGGTCAGTAGGGTGAAACAGGAAGTTTCAATACATTCGCGATTAAAACATCCTTCCGTTCTAGAGCTTTACACCTTCTTTGAGGACGAAAATTATGTATGTTTAGTACTGGAATTGTGTCGAAACGGAGAGTTACAGAGATATCTAAAAACCACAAAATCCAAACTTAGTGAATGTGAAGGTTAGTTTTTAAAACATTTTATTTTATAGTGAGTAATAACTGTTTAATCATGCTAAGAATCTCTAAAACTTTTATTTTGTATAGCTTGTAATATTCTAAGGCAAGTTGTGGAGGGCCTCTTATATCTACATTCACATAACATCGTTCACAGGGACATGACTCTAGCTAATTTACTGTTAACAGCAGAAATGAATGTGGTGAGTTTTTTTTAATGGACATGAAAGTAAATGTAAATGTAAATCTTGTATAATTACTGTATCATCTCATCTGTTACTTAGAAAATCGCTGATTTCGGATTAGCCACTCAGTTGACTAGACCGGATGAAAAACACCTAACTATGTGTGGAACACCGAACTATATTTCACCCGAAGTTGCAACAAGAGCTTCACATGGTCTAGAGACTGACGTTTGGGGAATTGGAGTCATGTTATACACAATGCTTGTTGGAAGTTCTCCATTTGATACTGAAGACGGAGTCAAGTCTACGTTAACAAGAGTTGTTATGTCGGAAATCAATATACCTGCGTTTCTTTCTGCGGAAGCACGAGACTTAATTATATGTTTATTAAGAAAAAATCCCAAAGAAAGAATAAAACTGCGCTCAATTTTAGATCATCCTTTTATGAACAAGAGCAGAAATATACAAATAGATGAATCTAAACGATGGTTGTCTTGTGACAGTGGAGTAGCCTCATCTTATCTAACATCCTCACAGCAGACTACTCAGGTTAATCATCAGGGAGTACTTCCGCCTCCAGTTAGCACCTCCGGTGTATTACCTCAGCGCCCAGGATCTCCTAATAATGCTGGAAGTACTTGGAGGAATGGTTCCTGCTGTAGTGGATCATCAGCCACTCTAAATCCCTGTTTAAGTGGAAACCGCACTGGTTGCGAAACAAGTCATTGTTCTCGATCTGGTGGCTCTGTTTTACACAACAGATTTCTTCAACCTTTGGGACCTCAAAAGGATTTTGATACCGAACCTCATCGTTTACTGCCACCTGCGTCAAATTATGAAGATATGAATAGCCGGAATGTGCCAAGCTCAGTGTCAGCCAATGAGCATTTTTACCATTTTTCAAATCCGAACACAAATTCAGCTATGTCTTTCAAATCTAATAACTGCAGTCACGCTTGGAAACAGTGCAACCAGTGTTCTCATGCTGACACATGCGGGTGTTTGGGTTACTCAAGAAATTATAATGGTGGAGCAGACAGTGGTAGAACAGCTCCACTTGATCATGTGCCGTCACAAATTAAACATTCCCAAGTATTCAGTTCAACTGGAATTTTTACGAAACCACCTGTTACTCAACAAAATCTCAATAGCAACCTGTCAAATGAGAATAAAACCCTTACACCGGTCTCCAAAATATCTGTGCCTAGCATAGATTCAAGAAGGCTTCGTCCAGTAAGACAGAAAACGAAAAATGTTATCGTTAATATTATAGATTCAGGAGAAGTCTGCTTGGAATTTATTAAAACAAAGGATAGAATTGAAAAAGTTAACGAAGTATTACGAATATCGCCCGATGGAATGAGAGTGAGTGAAATTATTTTATTTCCGTCCATATTTAATATTTTTCTGCTTTCAGAAAGTTTACAATCCCTTGCTTATATCTACAACACGAATTGTAACACATCTATTTTGGATTTTAAATGATTTGTTGGCTTGTAAATTTTGTATTGTATTTTTGTTTACAGATTGTCCTTTATCATCCTAATAAAGGAAAAGGTGTTCCAGTGGGTAATGAACCACCGCAGTTACCAGTAGAAGGAGCAGATGCAATTTACAGTTACGAAAATTTGCCTGAAAAGCACTGGAAAAAATACATTTATGCTTCAAAGTTTGTAGAGATAGTAAAAACTAAAACTCCGAAAGTAACGTTTTATAGTTCCAGTGCCAAATGCTTTTTGATGGAAAATAGCCCTGATGCTGATTTCGAAGCATATTTTTATGAAGGTATAAATGGGAAATAAAGAATTGGACAAAAAATACATTTTTAGAATTAATTTTAATAATAATTTTATAATTTCTGTTAAGGTGGAAAAATTATGAAGACAGAATCTCAAGTCAAGTTGCTGGAAGCGTCTGGGTCGACGACTACCTTCACCATTAATGATACTCCTCGATTGTCAGCCGGTGGACAATTAATGTGGGAGCACTTTAAAAAATGTTGGAAGCATTGTCTATCTTTAGAATCAACCATGCAGAGTTTTAGTGACACCACAGAGGAAACATGTTTTCCTCTCTTTGTTGGTCGTCGAGCCCATCCAAACACAAGGCCATTACAGTCTGCCAACGAAAACAAAGAAAATTGTTCTCCTCAAAGTGCCATTAACGTTCCGAGTGTAAGTAATTTTTATATTATTTATATTTACATAAACGGTATTGCAGCTTGTTTGTAGATGCATCTTTTAGTAGTAAATACATGTATTTTAAAATGAGTCTAATTATATTTGTAGCAGATTGGTGGCTATGAGACCTCTTTGGCAAGTGTGGCAGCAGGATCAATAATGAGCAAGTCGAAAAAAGTTTTGAGACAAACATCAGTACCAGGAATTGGAACTGTAGCCCAGCTGTCTAGTGGTGATATTCACGTGCATTATGGAGATGGAAACCGTTTGGTAATGAATTCTACATCAGCAAATATATCGTTCATCACCAAAAAGGGTCAAGTGATGCAATACAAACAAAATGACACTATACCTTCTGACATTCGTACAAAGTTAAGCCATATGCCTCAGATCATAAAAGCATTAATGGAATCCACGTAGCGGATGATAAATCTCAAGTTTGATTTTCAGTATTTTATTTATGTATTGTATTATGTATCATACACATTAAAATAATCAGGTAACTCGTTCAAGTTCTGAATTAATAGTACAGAAAATCAATGGTCTCAAAACGAATTGCCCCAAAAGTAAATTACTTAGCTGTCCATATAGTTTATTTAAAGCTGCCTATTATTACTGCACCGATGTATTCAGAGTTAAGACAAATAAAGACAATCAATCAACAACCAAAAGATGTAAAAAATATATCACATAACAACCATTTAAAGTGAAATGAATCTTGCAGTTGAAAAATTATAGAATCGTAGTTTTTTACAACTGTATTCATTCCATTGTCACAGATTTTCAGTTATAAAAATATTTTATGAATACGAACGTCTGAAAAAACGTTGTTCAGTTGTTGTCTCTGACAATTAATGAGAACATAGAGAGAGATCGACGGTTTCTTAATAGCCAAAAAGAATTTGCTTCGTTGTTCGTTAATTGTATAAAAGTATTTGGAATTCTTAAAAGTATTTGGAATTCTTATGACAACAGGAAGTCAAACGGGAGGGAAAAGTATTATATATTATTTATGAACAGCAATACTCCAAAGATATTAAAGACGTTAATACTCAACATTAGATGTATTTTTATAGCCCTAGTTGAAATTGTTCAGGTGTCTTCCAGTCAGAAAATTGCCGTTACGGTAATTTTTTACAAGTTCGGAAAACCTTGTTTCTTTCCACTGCCTTACATCCGCAAATATTGTCAGTTGACACGTTCATTTTTGTGTTAGTAATTACTAATATACTTTATAAGCTTTTTTGTATTTTGTGCATATTGCATATACAAATGCACAAAAAGCTAAAAAAGTAACTATTGACAGACAAAAAAAAATAAACGTGTCAACTGACAATATTTGCGGATGTAAAGCAGTGGGAAGAAACTAAGTTTTTCCAAACTTGTAACACATTACCGCAACACGATAATTTTCTGGCTAGAACAGATTTTTTACCTGTGCTCACTTGTTTATTTACTCAAACACTAACTGAAGGCACAGTCAAGCTCATTTTAGACGATGCAGCAACATTTGGTTTACTGGTAGGCAGATCTTTAAAAAAATTACCACTTTTCCAGCTGAACTAGCAGCAGAGGAAGACACTTTACTTAACATTAATTTAACAATAACTTAACTTAACAATAAACGAATACGAAGAATCTTTTGAGACTCTGATGTCAACTTAGGAATGTGTTCAGTGCCTGATGTATTTTCTTGCGTTATTACCTAATTCATCAAGAGATTGAATGAAAGATCTGCCTACCAGTAAACCAAATGTTGCTGCAACGTCTAAAATGAACTTGGTTGTGCCTTCAGTTAGTCAACAAGTGAGCACTGCCAACTGGACAGTTAACAAAAAACAGCATGATAAAATAGGTTATAAAATAGGATATGTAATGTTTTTCTCGGACGCATTCATAATACTACTGGTTGGTATATAAATTTTCAGTTGCACATAATTACTATATAAAACATTTTTTTCAAACAAATTGTTTCGCTCTAAACGGTCACACCTAAAGAAACCCGTTTTTGTGACAATTATCACATGACTGATGATAATTAATTTTCTGGACAATTCATTCTGAACTAAAACGTGTAGCCTGAATTGAAACTATAAAATATGGAAAAAATTAACAAAATAAAGTGAATTACACACTAGATAAAATTAGGAGTTTAAGTAGGTAGTGATATGCTTTTCAATAGTGATCGAGTGAACAGTAGTGTAATACAAACAGTTAAAAATGCATTTCGTGCTGCTTCTAAAACGATAGTATGGAATATTTGCCGACTGTTAAACAGTAATTGACAGTAGATTCGTAAAAAAATCAAACCAATCCTTCTTGTCATTTGATCGTGCACAAATTTTTAGAATCTGTCCTTTCCAGCCAGTGCAGTCATTTCTGATTCTCCAGTTGTAAAGTACTGCAACTCTTGGAAGTCTTGTAATTTTTCGTGGTCCTTTATGTGAGCGTAGTTGGCTGATAAGCACATTAAGTAATGAATCTGTAAACATACAAGAAATCCACACATTAGCATCAATTTACAGTTTATTTAACGTATCTGTGCAAGTAAACTAAAATACAATTTTAGGAGAAGGGTAAACATTGTTTTAGTTTCAAAAGTGTGGACTCATCAACATCAGTCATCTTCATAACTCATTTTTTAACTTTTATACATTCCTGACTGTTTTAGTCTCTTTATCTTTTTAAGAGAAAGCGAAATAATTTGCAATATTTTAGGTTAGACACCTGTTGACATTGATGTAACAAGAGTAATAAAATTACGTTATTTAAGAATTTTATAAATAATTATCTACCAATGCATCATAATTTCGTTCACTAGGATTTGTTCTTTAGTCGATATTTTATATCTGTTAATGGGTCGTTTTGTCATAATCTTGTTTAAGAAAACTTTTGCATCAACTGCATTCGCATTCTAATAAAATATCTATAGATAAAATCACTGCTATTTTGATTACAATCTACTACCGTTATTTATTGCCTGATAAAGCTGTGACTAAACTTGCAGTATCTGAATGTTCATCCACTTTGTTAAAACAATAGTCTGTGGCAATAACCAATCAAAAGGATAAAATAACATTATTTTCAAAAACGAAAATATTTCCAGCGAGGCGACTACAGTATATTTTTCATATTAACTATCACTTGACATTAAAATTGTATAACTTACCAAACTCATAATCACCAAAGCGCAAGAGATAGTTGCAAGAATGAACATTACTTCTGCCCTTTCCACATAATCTTTGCAAAACATTTTGATTTCATTTGTTTCGCAAATTTTCATATCATCTACCCGTGTGTTATTTGGAAATAGGAAATCTGCAATTATAAAAATCAATGCATCATGAAATATTTAGTTTATAGGAGGCGAATTTTAGGCTGTCATTATATTGCATATTTGGTGCACTTTGTTTAATTTTTAGTTCTTAGTTGAAAGAAATACATAAACAAATATCTTTTTTCTTTTTTGAACAACTGACATGCAGTATAAAAGAACATCTCAAATAATGTTGCATGAAATTCATGGAATCAAATTACAAACTGAAAATGCGATACTCAACTATTACATACAGTAGAAATTGCAAACTGATCAGACTCAGTATGTTATGAAATAAATCGAGTCTAAAACCATAATTTTATGATGTTTCTTAAAATATCATTGCCCGAATACAAAGGTTATAAAACAATACTCTTTTTAAATGCTACTAATTTTCAGTTCAAAGCTTTTAGCAACACCATAATATGACACTAATTGTAAGTAATATATGATACATTCGCATATTTCATTTTTTACATATTTCTGACTGAATTGACTATAACAATCGTGAGATATGGTTTAAAATTTTAAAAACGCTTAAAAATGTGTCTTACGGAATTGTGTGAAGTCAATACAGTTTTCCTTGTCATAAGGAGTTCGCTGATGTGAGCAAAGAGACCAAAACAATGAGAACACGGCTGTGACCAATACCAAGAAACAAAACATTCCCAACCACGCAAGTTCTAAAATGTAGGTGATGACCATAAACTACAAATAAAAAAACATATTTGACAGATTCAATTATATAACTTAAGAAAATACCCATTAAAAATTATTTCATTTTATTTGTAAAAGTAATTTTACTCACCACAGCACAGGTAATACGTCCTCCTACCCTAGCTTTCCAGGCTCTGTACACAGATCGCCTAGTTTCTCCAGTTGTTAAACAACCAATGAAAAGGATCATAATTCCAAGGGCCCCCATGCACGCTCCAATTATAACAAAAGCTAATTGAACAGGTTCCAGCCATTCAACTCTAAAATGAAAAACTTCGACAAACATCAGACTTGCAAGAGCTACTCCACGATACATTGTTCCGCAAAATACTCCAACTCCTGCAAGACACATTATCGTTGCGATAAGTGTCGCATAAGGCATCCTCGTCATACAATTCTGACAGCTTCGTCCTAATATAAATAAAAATAAATGTTGATTATAACAAAATCAATAATTTGAAAATATTACAATTATTACATTACATCATTCATCATTTTTGATGTTACAATTAATTATAACATACAACATACGACATTTAAAAAATAAATAAACCAGCTTACCCATTGTAGATTATTGAAATACTGTGTGGAATTGTAGAAAAGTATTAAAATACTATTTGGAATTGTAGAAAAGTAGAAAATACTATATGGATGGAATGATTTGTATTATTTTTGTAAATAATGTGCGTAGCAATTCACAAGTGAAATATTATGATTCCAAAACTGTTATACACTTTGGACAATCAATGTTGAATGTTGAACACGTTAAAATGGTTCTGTCATCTGTTCTATTCTCAGACAGTCAGAAAGTTAAAGACACAGACAGTAAACAGTAAAAACAAATGACAAACTCCACCCGAGTCCACCTCCACCCTAAATCTACAATCTAGATTAGTCACCGTCGTACGTTAGTTAACAAAAATAATGTGTGGATGTTGCACAGGGACGGATATACTGGCAGTGATGGTCTTTCTAAATGAATTATAAATTAAATAATAACAACAATTAAAAGACCATAATAATAGGGATGAAAATCGTCAAGTGAGAATGATGAAATTAAGAATAACGGAGTTATGATTACGAAACATTACAGTTTCTGGTGTCTGGTTGCGTATACATTACATCCGTTCATAAAATACTTGGTACTTGTACGATGTATAAAATGCAAACTTACTCATACTTTACTTCTTACAATCACAATCACTCACACAGATAACAAAAGTACTGTCAGTCCCAGGTGGAATTCAACACCTTTTCCACAAACATCAACTGCAACAACTCCACTACTGCAATCATGACTATGACAGGGCATTCAACAACAAGCAGCAGCAGTTGAGCTCACCAGAATAAAATATTCCCTGTATACAATTTTGGTATACTTACCATTTAGCTTTACATAGCATAACCGACATTACCTTAATAATAAAAAATTCAACATGTGAAGCGAATAAGGTTTTAAGGTTTATCTTGCAAATAAACGCCAGATACTACTCCTGTGGTATTGTACTACACCACAAAATGTACAAAATGCTAATGTTTTTTTTATTGCCTATCTCTCTGTGTGTTATAATAATAAAACATGATGTATCGATGTATGTACTGTAGCTATACATTTACACAAAGCTAACCTCTTTATTTTTTATTTTTTAATATTAACTACTTATTTAAAAGGCAACTTGCCGTCCAATATTTTGGAAACCAAACGAATTTTTGTACTTGGTTCCTCATAAATGAAGTTTGCTAGCAGTTATTGACATCTGTGTAATAATATTTTAAATACACATAATATCACATTGGCTTTCATATCAAATCTGGTGTTTTGGTGTATGACATATTACGTAGATATTTTTATAATTAGATGAGAGTAAGTGAGACTGCTTATTCGCAGATTAGGAATGCACATAATATTGAGACTGCTTAAAATATATTGGGTTGATACTTTATAATAAATCAGAAGCGAAACAATATCGAGAGACAAGAGACTTATTTTTGACCAAAATTTTGATTTTAGATAGTTAACGTAACAAAGCGTATAATAATAAAGATTGTACGTTGTAATGTTTAATGTCCATTATGTAGTAGTATATAATAATTGTAAAAACTGGCATTTAAAATTGAGACTGCTTGCTAATCACTTGTAGCGTTGACCAACTGATTACTTAGTTGAACTATCGGCTAATCGTGAGATATGGTTAATCTCTCTTACTAAAGAAAACATAACTATTTACATTTGCTTCGCCATATTATCAGTTAATTTATGTAAACAATTGAGTTAATGATGGTTATTTGCCAAATAATAGAAGATATTGGTTCGGTTGGTACGTAGTATTCACTGTGCTAATGTTGATATGTGTGTATATTAATTAACATTTTTGACCTAACTTTTGGCTAAATCTGAATTAGGAATTTTTGCATGTAGTAATGCTATTAAATGTAAGCAGCATTAAATTAATATTGACGAACAACTGATACTGCAATATATTCATGGCTGTTCGTCATTGTCACCATTTTTCAATTTAGCTGTATGAGTTTAGTTTAGCTATTTATCAGTCATTGTCTTTGAGCATTTAGCTCGAGAATAGTATGAGAATCTAATTATATCTCTGGCTTTATTGTAATATAATTAAGGTCAATTCATTTATTTTTATAAATACATTTCTATACTTCATCGACTTTCATGACTTATGAGACTACTTAACGAACAGTTGCATTCTCTCTCACCTCCTCAGCTGCAATTTACTAACATAAAATAAAACTATCATTATCATGCAGATGTAAACCATTCAATCATTCACCACTTGCTCAATTACTCAACAACTAATAGTTATTATTAATCTGTCTTATTTACTCTTGTGTGTAGTGAGTTTGCTGTTACATTGTCCCAAGATAAAAATTATTTTTCCGTTTTAAGCGAATTAAGGAAATTGACGCATTATCATGCGAATAAGTTTCAAATAAAGTTACAAGTACATTAGCAAACCTAAATTATTTGAAGCGAAGCTCTTTCAAAATTTGAAAACGCATAAAATTTGCAAATGGCAACAATGGACTTAAAGCGTGCCAATTTGGAAACAGTTTTGTGAATTTTAAAATAAACTATAATTTATATTCTTCATACAGCAAATTACAATTACAAAACATTGGTCCCCACAGCATCTTAGTTGAAAGAAATACATTATCAAATATCGTTTTTCTTTTTCGAACTACCAAACTACCATGTAGTAAGACATAAGAAGACCATCCAGTAATTAATCGCGTATTATAAAAGTAAAAATTACATATCAGTAGCTAAATGAATTTTGCATAACATGAACAAGACTGCGTCGAGGAAGATTGTTAAGACCAGTTAAAAGCATTTTTTTAAAGAAGAAGATTAGTACATTTGAAAGGCTTTTAAACAAAGTATCAAGCAAAATCAATGCCACACAATCAGCATAAATTCTGACTTTTCCATCTTTGTTAAACTCCACGCACGAGTGTTACACAGAGAGACAATCCGCGCTAGTTTCTCAAAAGTAGTGAAGAAGTCAAAGAAACAATATTATTATACTTAAGTTGTTAGTATACATTATTACACGTACATACCTTGGCAATTAAAATGAAAAAAGCTTCGTATTTATTACATACAGTCTCTATTGCATAGAATCAGCATTAGTCTGCGTAACGTGTCATGTTGAATTAGTGACTTGGAATTGGTTATATGTAGTTTGTTTCAAATCTTCCACATTTGTCTGTATGTACAGTAATAATAACTATTATCTCTGAGTTCCTATAACAATTTTTTTTGAATGAGTAGTATGATGATTTGACAGAGGTAAATCGTCTAAAAAGTGTGAACTTGAGCATTCTTCGAGTTGTGTCGGCTGTTAAACAGATTTTGCGAATCGAGGTAATAGAACTTCTCTGGTATTAAATTTATCTTTCGTGGTTTTGTCATTCAATTGCACTTCACGAGTTCGCATTCGTGTCCAGGCACTAGGATAGGACATAGGATAAAAAATCACTATTTTATTATCATTACAGATTGGAGAGCAATTAGTGAATAATTGAGTCGGTACAAGATATACAAACGTGCAGATATTACCGGAAGCCATCTAATCGGGAGTTAATCAGTTTAATCAATAGTCAATAACTGTTGATCAGTCAGTGTCTACCCAAATTCACGTTACAGATGACAATGAGACGGAACGCAGGTTGCGGAATTATCTAATATAACTGGTATGTTATCTCTACTGTTTTTATGTTAGTCATTTAGTTATTAAACGAAACATAAAAGTGATAATCAATGATAATACTGAGTCATATGTTGTAAAGTCATAGTGAAATTGAGATAATTGAAGTACATTATGTTATTTGATATTTTAGCTGGTCTCTATTGATTGATGAATAAGTTCGTCTGACAGTGGACGAAGGCCAACCAAAATAGGCGTCAAGCAGTTTTTTGAGAGTTGAGTTTAAATTTGTTTGCTATGCGGCTATAGAAATTGCGTTTGAATTCAATTGGCTTCTCTGAATTCGAAAATTGTAATAACAGATTGGTAAGCAAATAGTCAAACGATTTTTTTATTACTGTGAATATGTTATGTTTTAAAGTATTAAGCTTAATGATAGTTAAGTGTACATGTGGCATTAATTAAAAGCGGTATATTTGACCGGCAAATTAAACATGTAGTGGTGTCACCCACGTGTAACTACCTAATTGTATATTTTTAGTCGTGGTTGTGACAGATAAACTGGATGGATAGGAATGTTAAATAGTGAAATGATATGCAATCTTTTATAGTTAGTATTTGGTTACTATTCAAATAGAGAAAATTGTGGTAGCCTAGTTCAGAGCTCAGATAACTTTTGTTTTGTCAATATAATTTTTAATTAGAATTTAGTATTAGTACAATTATGCTTGTAACAGAATGATATCTTTTGTAGATGGTATAAATGTACTTTTCAAGTTTTCACCTCATTCATTACTAGTCCTATTAGGACTTAAGTAATTTTTGTCTCTGGTCTCTATAGTTTATTTATAAATAGTTTTATTGAGTCAATATTTGTTTCCGATGTAGTCTGAAGAACAACTTTTGAGAACATGTGTGTGCGTACAGTTTAAAGAGAGACATCAATATGTATTTAAAATATCATATCATCCATTTATATCATTTCAGTATAATAAAGGACGTTTTTATTTGTCTTTTATAGGTCCTGCTATTTGTTTAGCTGTTTCACCAGATGTCAAAAATATTCAAAGTTGACTGACCATTACATTGACACTTTAATTCAGTGGCTGCAAGCTTACTCTGTACAAATCCGTACAAAAATGAATACTAACCTTCTGCCATCAATCTTCGAGTCTACTCGGACATCACTAGTTCATCACGCGTACAAGTTGCAATATAGAAGTAGAAATATTGTTTCGATGTCTACGAAAACAAAAATCAGTTTGACTGTAATTCTACTAGTACTATTCATTGGTTGTCATACGGCCAATGCTAATATTGAACCCATTGAAGATGACTTCGATGTTAATAATAAGAAGGTGGAAAAGTTTGAAGATTTTGATCTAGTAAGTTTTATTATATTATATGTCGAAAATAAGAAGCATTAATTGATATATTATATGTAAGTGTGGTACCTACTCACATGTATGTAACTTATGTAGAATATAACTCCTCCACCCGGCAGTAATAATGTTCTCAGCTCCACAGTCCAGGCATCACCTGCTACAGGGTCCTTGGGGTTTATTCATGCCTTCGTAGCATCGCTGTCAGTAATTGTTGTTTCAGAGCTTGGAGATAAAACATTCTTTATTGCAGCTATAATGGCAATGAGACATGCGAGATTGACGGTTTTTGCAGGAGCAATGGGAGCGTTGGGATTCATGACCGTTCTTTCTGGTAAGGTGTGATGACATTTAAAATGCTTTGTGTATTTTAAAATGTTATTATAAATACATTACACCTATATTAATAGTTTTAGCAATCTTTACTTTCATTTCAAGGTGTGTATTGTGATTGTAAGTCACAATACATAGCCTTTTTTGTAAGTCATACAAACTTAGGAAAAATTATCATTCAATCTTTGCTCTGACATAACATAAATTATTGGAATCCCATTTTGCGTCAACTTTTTAATAATGATCAATCAAAATTAGTGTTGTGACTCATATTCTTTTCATGGATGGAAATTATTCAGTTGTGTGACAATATTTCTGTTCAAAAATGAGTTTTACTTTTGTAATAATGATATAAATTTATTCGTTTTACAGCCTTGTTTGGTTATGCCACTACAGTCATCCCCAGAATCTATACATACTATGTCTCCACCTTTCTGTTTGCCGTTTTTGGTTTGAAGATGTTATACGATGGCTTCAAAATGTCTCCTGACGAAGGAGCAGAGGAGTTGGAGGAAGTTCAAGCAACCCTTCGGAAACGAGAAGATGATGTAAGAGAGTAGAAATATAGACATTTATTCAATGTATTGCAATGAATGTTTATTTTTAAGGTCGAGAATCAATACGGGTCAACAAACGGAGAATCTTCTGCAACAACTAGCCCAAAACTGCCTTCAAAAGCGAGAAGAATTTTATTTTATTGCTTTTCAAGAGTATTTCTGCAGGCCTTTACGATGACATTTTTAGCCGAATGGGGAGATAGATCTCAATTGGCAACCATTGTCTTAGCCGCCAGAGAGGTACTAAACGATTAAACATATACGTACAGTATTGGATATGAGTACTGATTAGTTTGTAATTATGTTTTTTGTTTTTTGTTAAAAGGATGTCAGTGGTGTTTGCGTTGGAGGTGTCTTAGGTCATTCCTTATGTACAGGACTAGCAGTACTTGGTGGCAGAATGGTAGCGCAGAAAATATCAGTGCGAACAGGTCAGTTACATATTCTTTATTGTGCAATTATTATATTGGATTCTAACAATAACGGGTAACAAAAGGAAACTAACATAATGATACCAAAATATTTTATTTTTGAAAACGTTTGAGTGCCCTTTTGTATACTTTTGTTCGAATTCACGTAGCAATTAAGTAGTTTACATTAAGTAAAAAATAATTTTTAAATTAATCATTCGCAAAAATGAATAATTTAATTGGTTTTTTAACTTTTTCCATACAAGATTTTTGTCAATAGCCCAATAATATTTTATTCTTGAATTACTTGTACCAGCCGTTAAAACAATTTGATAATTTTATGTACCAAATTTAACACAACACGTCTTTTATTTGCAGTGACTATAATTGGAGGAATAGTATTTATTCTATTCGCTATTACGTCATTATTTATTAATCCGGATTAGGACGAGTAAAGATCGAATCTGTGATAGCGGAATGGTAATTTTGGATGCGAAAAATTCGGAAACTGGCGTTACAAAAAGTGCATGATTATTTTCCAGCAGGTTGACGTACTGAATGTTTGCCTGTTAAGCTTTATTTAAAATCTACAATATAATTGTATTTAGGTATATACTCATTACTGTACAGGTACTATGGTAGGGCAATGCAAACCAACTCATTTAAAATAATTTTTACAGTAAAATTAATTTATCATTTGTGAGTTATTATTAAATTATTTCCGTGAAACTTCAATTATCTTTTACACCTAACTAATAAGTAATATCCTAACTGTTTTAATTTATATGTAGACATTAGAAAATTAGAAATGTATAATTAGTATAGTAGGGAATTTGAAATAATGATCTATGAAACCGTCGATTTGAAACAATGTAAGTCATCCGTACTGAATCGAGAAATGGTTGAGTGTTCTACGAATAAAGTCTTAATATATATTATAAATTTGGGATTGTGCTGTGTACTCTAATTTATTTTGCAAATATACTTTGCCGTCATATTGTTGTATGAATAGGTTAGAAGAAAGATTTAATTTGCTTAATTTGCTAAACAGACATACGCATGTATAATGTCGCACTTAGTACTAGAAATAATTTATTACTAAAAACATGTTCGTTTTGTCATTCAATTTACTATAGTTTTATTATTTTTATTATGTTCTCATGTAGTCATTTATTGATTTTTCGCAATTGCATAAGCGTGAATATAACTGGTTGGTTTTCAAATAGTTTCTTCAATGTTCAATACTTGTGAGATAGAGATATAATGTTGCTTTCCAGGCCATTAGCTAATGAAATCTATCGAAATGATGTCACATATAATATGTCTTATAAATCTCATGACATTTATGAGCGTATGTTGTAACCGGATACATGATTACTTAATTGCATGTTATGTAGGAATTTTATACTGGTAGAGGTAGGGGTAAAGCTACGCTATAGATATTTGCTAGCAGAGGTGTTTTTAGCTTCTCAATTGCGTTATTGATTTAATGTTGATAGTAGATGAAGATACCATGGATGACACGGATGGACAGGTAATATCGTAGTACCTACATATTTTGAATTGAACCCTGCCATTTGGACATAAACTAATGAATAATAAGAGTTTTTGCGTTTCACTATGTGTAGATTGTAAACATAACTTTAGTTTTATGAGTGGAACTTAATTGAACTTGAAGTTAGAAGGGATTTTTAAATTTTCAGTTAACTAAGGATAAGGATTATATTGTCAAGCAAAAACGTTTGGCCAAGTAGAATTGCAGAAAGGTTTAATCGAACTTTCATAGTTTAGATTTAATTCCATGCAATTGATGCCGTAGATGAAAGGATGATGAGTATTTATCATCCCTTATAATAAAATTATTATTACAATTATTATTATTATTAGTGTAACATTTAATAAAAAACCAACACTGTCTGCAACAAAATCGAGTAATAAACTATTTAAATAATACAATAACATGATTAAGATTGACACATGTTATACATTTCATTACATATTTAACATGATCCATGCAACAAAGCTTTGGAAGTAATATTTAGTGTATTGGGAAAACAAGACAAAATATTTGATATGCTAGGTGTATCAACTCATGATCAATTCATAATAATTTAAGTCGTTACTTTACTGCGTACTTATGATGCATGCAACCGTTTTAGCTTCCTGGGAAATAAATCTGGTACGAATATAAAATAGATTCGTGATGCGGATGAAGAAATACGCTATTCCGGTAGCAATGTAATCAAGTAATTGAAAATATCCACGCTTCTAATCGTTCAGGCGAGTTGGTTCATTGGTTCTTCCTCATAATAAAATAATATTATTTCTGAAAGTATATCGTTCATAGTTCATTGTGGAGATTTCATAACTATTTCAGCTATTATCGACAATGCGTATGCGTAATTGATGTGTAATAAATAAAAAGAACAACGGAGAAAACCTGACAGAAACCACAATTGAATAAAGGAAGGCAAAAACATTATAAGTAGGTTCGATTTCAACTTTTATAAATCTCATTTCTTGCACATTTCTTGGACCGACAAGTCATCTATCTCATATTGCTTTAGTGAGAAATTTATTTACTCTGCAGAAAGAAGTCAAAGACTCGAACATTTAGAGGTGCAATTTTTACAACGGAGAAAGCATTCTTCACTTTCCGTACAACACTGTAGCATTGTGAACCATTCGTCATTTAATTGTTTCAAAGGGTACCTACTGAAGGTTTTCTTCATCGACCTGTGTTTCTGTGGCGAAAAACTTTATTGTCTACAATGAAAATTAAATTATAACAGTTTTTAGTTGGATACGAATCACTCTGGATACGAATATTGTAGAATACAGTAAAAGAATACAATTTTCATCACTTGGGACTTTCGAGTACTAATAGCACAAGTTAAAGGAAGTGGAACATAAAAGCACATTGATTTTTTTATGCTACATTTGTAAACAAATTTGACGATGTACGGGTTATTGTTGGAAAACATCGCCGCTTTTGTGAAACTACAATGGGGAGAAGGCAAATGGGAATCTGTCCGTCGGAAGGCTGGCATCGACGCCCCTTCCTTCAGCATCCATCATGTTTATGCGGAAACATTAATGTCACGTCTGTCACGCACTGCAATTCAAGTAAACCCTTTTATTTCTAGGAATGTTTATTTATTTGTAATATTCCAAATTCGATGATATTAAACTGTGATTCCATAGTATAGTTTTTTTTTCGGATTGAATTTCAATGGGGGCAATGCGAAAATGCCTGTATAGTAGAGATTGGGTATTAGTAGTATTAGTATTAGTAGCAGTAGTGTGTAGTGGATGGAGAAAGTAGAAAACGAAAGTGGAATGGATGTAGATATGAGTTCACTTACAAAATCATCACATTTATTATGTTAAACGATTATGAATCAATATTTTAAAGTAACAACAATATATCCTTCAAACACATATTATGTGTGTTTGAAAGATTATACATTTTTATGCATGCTTTAGTCATTTCTGTATTAAGTATTGCTTTGACGAATTAAGGACCGTTCGATTTTAAATATTCTAAATTTTTCAGGTATTGGGCGTAGAAGAAAGGGAATTTTTTGAGTCCATGGGAGTTTACTTTGTAGAATTCGTAGGACAGTACGGCTACGACAAAGTTCTCACTGTTCTAGGCAGACATTTGAGGGACTTTCTTAATGGTAAAAATTTTAACTGAATAAATAACATGGCAAAGTTCATTTTATATGGAATGATATTATTAATAGGTTTGGATAATCTGCACGAATACCTGAAATTTTCATACCCGAAAATGCGAGCTCCGTCATTTTTCTGTGACAATGAAACAGAAAATGGGCTGCAACTCCATTATAGAAGCAAAAGGAGAGGTTTCGTGTATTACACGATGGGGCAAATCCGTCAAGTAATGATTCATAATAATATTATAAACTGACACAGCAATATTTGACAAATATACATATTTAACTTATTTTCGTCGACTTAAATGGACAATGACACTGATAATAGGTATATATACATTTTGTATACATCCTCAACCTAACAATTGACAAAATGTAAATGTAGTATCAACTTGCAAGACCATAATATAAAACTTAAAAACGAATTTTAAAACTCACTTGAAATTAAAAGCAGCGGGTAGGTAGTAAGTACTTAATAATAACTTTTTTCGGAATCTGGAGGGGCCAGAGTCCCTTTGCCCCCCTCTAAATACACCCTTAATCAAGATGTATGATAACAACAATTTGTTGTCCTTTAGAGACAAAATCACGAATGGCTTTTATGACGGCAACAACAATGGTAGATTTACTAAAGATAATGTCTATGAATGATTATGATAATACAAAGGTGGCGAAGCATTTTTACGATCAAGAATGTAAAATTGATATATTGAGTGAAGAATTGGATGGAGACACTATGCATGTAATTTATCATTTAACTTTCAACAATCAAGCATTCGTTGACGTAAGCATAATATATTTGTTTTCACAAAATCAATAATTATTATTAAGTAAGCTGAAGAATTATAATTTGCCTGTTGGGAATATTTCTAGGCCCAAAATATGCTGTCAATGATTCGCAGAGAGCAACAGCTACCAATTCGAGCTTCTTTGATTTTCGAACTTTTTCCTTTCAGTGTAGCATTCGTGTGAGACTTCATTCTGCTTGGAAAAATATTTACATGTACATTTTTTATAGCAGTTCATAATTTTCTAATAATTTGTTTGTGCTGGAAATAGCCCTAGCATGGAAATTACATACACAGGACATGCATTGCTGACTATAATTAAAGATCTGGTTGGTCAATGCATGACGGAAGCGTTTGACCTTACTCGCCCACTAATTCCATTCTGCTTTCAGACAGTAACAACTTAATTTATTATGTTTCTCCTTTTTAGTATTGAGAGTGATGAACTTTTATTGTGTCTCATGTCATGTTTAATTGTCTGAATTAAATAGATTATTGAAAGATCTAACAATATATTTGAGTTGGTGACTGTAGCTCCCATTAAAGATGATGAGGCTTTGAAAGGTTCGTTGGATTTGGATGAAGAAGATGAAGAAGGTGTAGGTCTTCGCTTAAGAGGTTAATTAAAATATTCTCATGCAATGTATTAAGAATGAGTTTTTATAAAGTATGTATAAATATTCGTTGTATTTCTAATAATGTTGCAATTTCCAATGTGTCTAGGCCAAATGTTGTTTATGGAAGAGTGGAATATGTTGCTTTACTTGGCTATGCCAGTGATGCCTGATATTGATTGTTTGGTGGAATCTGGTCTTTTTATTAATGATCTAGCTCTGCACGATTGCAGCAGGTACATATCTATGCAAGGCCGTATTCATGGGTGGGGCAATTGTCTCCCCTCTAAATCCGAGACAGTGCAAAAATTTGATTTCAAAATATCAAAAAATCATCAAAATTTACGAATTTAGTTATTTTTGGTAGATGTTCGTCGAAATTTATTTCAAATGTTTCATTCATACTTGATACGAGGGTTTGACTCCCTCTGAGAAATCAATTTCTGCATACGGCCTTTACATTTACATATTATGTGTTTCTATGAGATGACACGATTTGTGGATTCAAGTATGCAAAGGTTTCAAAAATAAATTATATACTCTTACTTCTATCATTTTGTGAAAAAGAGATTTGGTTTTGGCTGGAACGCAACAGTCAGTGGAGTTGAGATTGGCGTTGGACCAAGAACAACAAAAATCAAGAAAGTTAGAAGACAGCATGAAGAAATTAGACGAGGAAATGAGAAGAACAGACGAATTGTTGTACCAAATGATACCGAAGCAAGTAGCAGACAGAATTCGCAGGGGTGAAAACCCTGTGGACACTTGTGAGGTAAAGTTTCTGAATATTTACAAAAGTATAAAAATTATTGAAATACTTTACTTATTTATTTGCCTTTTTTGGCACAGGTATTTGAGGCAGTTTCAGTCTTATTCTCAGATGTGGTCACTTTCACTGACATTTGCAGTCGCATAACTCCGATGCAAGTAGTGGGGATGTTGAATCATATGTATTCATTATTCGATCAGTTGACAGAAAGAAATGGTGTCTACAAGGTACAGCTTCTTAAAATTTCAATTAATTCGTTTATTTCCTATATATAATCCTAATTAATATTTGTGAAATGAAGCTGAAAAGTATTTTTGTAACTAGCATTTTGTATGATGTCTAGGTTGAGACAATAGGAGATGCTTACATGGTGGTCTCAGGTAATCACCTACATTACTAATAATGACATAAATATTATTCAAGTTTCCAATAAAATTATTTTTAGGTGCTCCAACTGTTGACGGTCATCACGCGGACAGAATTTGCGACATGGCTCTGGATATGATTGATGCATCACAGGCTATTAAAGATCCTTCCAAAGGTTAGCGTTGCTGGAATAATTTGATATTCGACTTTAGGCATAATGATATGACAGTTGTACTGTACATTTTAGGAGAGGATCAAGAGCATTTGAAATTGCGTGTCGGTTGTCACTCTGGAATGGTCGTTGCTGGAGTTGTGGGGATAAAAATGCCTAGATATTGTCTATTCGGAGATACAGTCAACACTGGTAATACATACAATGTAAATTATTTAATATCGTTCCCTGAACTTAGAGCTAATAATCTTAACTGATTATCTCAGCTTCAAGAATGGAATCAACGGGCATTGGGGGACAAATACAAATTTCGGAATCAACTAGAAATTTAATTCCATCAATCTACAAGGTTGAAAAACGTGGAACTGTAACTGTGAAAGGGAAAGGTGTATGAAAATATAATTATAAATTGAATTTTAAACACACTAATGATAAATGGGGAGTGTATTTCAAAACTCTTTTATAACAATTTTTTTTTAATATAGGGGAAATGAATACATTTTGGCTCCACGAGAGAGAAAATCGCGTGGATTTGAAAAGTCTTACATGCAATTCGTTCGTCTGGACGGCTCCAACTGTGTGTACTGAAATTGTAATGGGTGGCAGCAAACCCCCAGAAGTACCAGTATCAGAAACTACGGATGGTGATAAAATAGCTGCAGCAACTACCATCGTCAAAGGTATATCTGAAAATAATAAATGCACACAAATGAGCTAATTATTATACTGTGTTGAGTTAAGGAATCTTATCTGTGTAGATACAAAAGTGGAGACACCGAGTAACAGCGTAAAAAGTAGTAAGACAACTCCGCCTCCAACTACCGTCAGAAAATCTGGAAGTAGTGAAACATTCTTACTGAAAAGACAAAATTCTGTAGACAAAATAAATTTGGATTCACTTAGAAAGGCTGTAGGCAAAACAAACGTGCTTAATACAATCGCGGCGCCTCTCAAAGCAATGCAGAATGGATCTCCCATAAACACCCCCACTGTAATTGAAGAACCCGTCGAAAGCACGTCCCGTCCCGTGACATCGGGAATGAAATTCTCTAATACAAAACTGATAATGCCAGATGCATCATCCCCAGGACGGTCAAGGTCAAATTCAATATCTCAAACTACCTTAGTTGTTCCAACTTCAGGCATGGCATCACCAGTCAATAGCCTACCACCTTCACCTTCAATCTTAGCAGGTTTGAAAGTTCCTAAGGTTGGAATAACATACAATAGTTCTCCAGGACCACGAAGACCATCAGTAGTATCTGATTCCACGATAGCTACACCATCCAACGCAGCTAATTCATCCTCCGAAGAAAAGCCTCCGAGTACACCAGTGAGACGGCCGTTGTCTTCACCACGTAACAGAGTTCAAAAAGCTTTATTGGCGAGTCCGTCAAGACTAAGAGCCTTGCAAAACGAAGAAGCAGAAAATGCAAATATTGTTGTGACGATAACATCGAATGTGAACGATTCAAGTAAGCCTTTTCAAGAGGGTAACCCCACTCTACCAACAGTACAGAATCAGACGCAAGAAAATTTTCTGATTACCAAAGCTACTTTGAATAATACGAGCAATATGAATGGTAATCCATCCAATGACATCAAAAATGATGTAAACCCAAACGGTCGTCGTGTCCCATTAATAAACCGACTAAGACAAAACAAAGTAGCTTTGCTCACTTCAGAAGCAATGGCACAAATGGGTTGTTCAGGATTCCGTGCCAGGCCGAAGGAAGTCGTGAGTCAGTCTTGCAACTTGCTCTGATTCTCTACTTTTGGAACCAAAACTTTTATAACAATCTCTCCAGCTCAAGCTACTACCGTTCCGCCGTGGCCCGCTCCTTCCTTCCTCTGGCAAAAACTGGACGATTCTTTCCTAAAGCTTCAGTCTCGCTCCGATCTTTGGTCATCCGTTTCCAGCAGCGACGAAGAATCCGATGAATGGATGATTGTTGAATAAACAAATATTTTCTTCCCTCTCTTAGTGCGATTTATCATGCCAAGCATAGTCATAGTTAGTACATAACACGTGAAACTCATTCGTATTGTACAAATAACTACTCTTTGGGCGGTAGTCAAAATTAAATGCAATTAAATTGTAAAATAATTCATTCTTTAATTCAATTGTCTTTGTTTTTATAACTAATTACTGGTTGGGGAATTGATAGATTCATGTATATGCAAGGATTGTGAGTGACAGCTTCATCGATCGTTGTAATCTTAACATGTGAAGAAATAATTCAGTTGACAAAATCAGACAATTCCTCCATAACTTGCTTCATGTTTGATATAAATGAAGAGAAATAAAATGAAGTCCTCAGTAGTATCATAATAAATCATTATGTGACATGATTGATGATATTGCACAATTGATATCACTATCTGTAATAGACGATATTCTTCAATTCAGTTGTTTGCAGAATTATCTTGAATTCTAGTCATACAACTCCAATGCCTATTATACCATAATCAATTCTCAACATGACATGCAGTGACACTGATAGTAGTCCACATCCACCTATAATAAGTGGAATGACCTACAACATTAATTACCTGCTGCTACACTTTGAATTCACCATAATTTGTCTAAAAGTTACAAAAAATAGCTGTGAAATTTAATGCATTTGTAGTTACTAGTTGTATGTCATTTACAGAAATAACTCAGAGTTAGGGTCAATTCACTCGTTCTGAAAATACTAATTAGTGAGTTCTATGATACATAGTAGTTTTATTACCTAATTAATTTCCTTTCCTGAATGAATAACAAGTACTGTACGCTGGTGCTGTTAAAATAGATCCATATGGACTTTATGGACAATACTATAGTTTAGCTACTGCGAAAAAGAAGAGGAGGAAAAAGAAAAAAAGTTAAGGAATATTTATTTGCATGGAATTACAAATTTTTATTTTGTTTTCATTTCTTATTATTTTAATACAATGGGCGAAAGTATCCTATACACACAATAATTTATCGTATACTAAATTAGAAATAAGTGAAATTATAGAAACTCTGAGTGCATTGATTATAATAGAGAGACATTCGTACACATTCCTGGTATGAAGGCAGTTTTATAAATTTTTATTCCGAAACAAAAAGACACAAAATTACCCGTGCTCGTGCTCATGTTCAAATCATGAAGACGATGAACGACCTTGTGGCTCAGTTATTTTGCATTTTTCAAATCTCTGTATTTCATCCTTTATCGCTTGTATCAAAGGAACAGCAGGATCAGTTATTTGTTGACGAGAGCCAGAAGCAATAATTCGGTTTGTACTTTCTGCTGTTTCCACTGGAATATCTGGATATATGGGATAACGTGGAAAAATAGGAACAGGGGATACAATGGAAGATGTATTGCCAGCACTACTGCCTCCTTGTCTTTCACCAACACCTCTTTCTGAAAATATTGTTGAAGTGGCGTCGCATTCATCCGGCTCAAAATTGACATTGCTTTCTCCTTCGAATATATCTGAGGGTTTGTCATGACTATCAGATTTTGCAGAATGACATCGTCGCTCTGAGCCAGCCGTCCAGGCTCGTCTTGGAGGTCCAATGGCAGTTGCTGATTTCGGGCGCAGTCGGTGAACGGATTCTTCTCTGATTACATGAGACGTCCATGGCCGAGCTTCTTGTCTTGTTTCAACATGATGAGATATTGATACTTTGGCTGATTTGGCTCGACCGTCCTCAACATCGTCCTCCTTTTTGCCTGAAACTAAATAACATAATTATTGAAAATGCCATTTCATGACAAACAAGTAAATTATTTTGTAAAGCTAAAATAAATTGCATTCTTTTCACCCATAACATTGAAAGCATCATCTAGGAACTGATGAAAACGCTTTCGCATTCTTCCTAATGGATTACTTTCGCTAGAAGTTGAATCTATGTGGTGAATTTCTATAATTTCTTCAGATTCTGTCGAGATTAAAGAGTCCGATGATTTCTTTCCCGTCCGAGCTCTTCTCGCTCTCGGCTTTGGCTTGGGTCGTAAAGACAGTTTTGTGGGTGTTTGTACTTGAGCATCTTTCATTGACGGTTCTGTAAGCGCAGATTCCGACGGTTCGAAACTTTTTTCACTTAATTCTCGATCTTGCTCTTCATATGAATTGTCCAGATCATCATCCGATATTTCATCAATAGTTTCTGGGAATCTCATTCCTTTCCGCTTCTTTTTCCGTCGTTCTCTTTGTTCATAAGAATTATATCTACTGAGCACAGATGGTCCCGCACTGGATTTTCCTTCAGCTATTACCTTTTTGGCTTGGTCACTAGGTGTTTTTGCAATGGTATCTTGACAAACATCTAAATGTTCGTAGCTGATTTTATCCATGGATTTTGAACCAGATTCTTGCAAATGTGTATCAAGCGGACTAATTTCAAATTTATCTGGAAATGACCTTTCGTCATATTTTACACGAACTCTTTCTTCTGAAAGTTCGCCAGATTCCCCACTATATTCGTCATCGATACCTTCATCTTCTTTCGGTCTTCCCACAATTCCAGTTCTCCTTCTCCTTCGTCTTTGATGATCAGTAGCAGCTTTTCTCTTGTGATTTGGACTGGGGGCTTTCGGTTGGGTTAATACTGTTTTTCTTTGTCTAGCTCGTGGCGCTTTGGAGGATGAGTGGCGAGGCGAGGCTGGAAATTTCAATAATTGTGCAGAATCTCCACTACTTTCTTGTTTCTCTGTTGAAGATTTATCTGCACTTTTGACAGAAGAAGGACTAACGTTGTATTGTTCTTCTGCTAATCTAGAACTTAGCTCGATTGCCAAAGCTTCTTGTTGCTGTCTGCGACTGTCTGTGCGATATCTGGTTGAAGCATTTGTCAAAATGCTTTCGTCCTCTGTGTCGAATTTTTTTCGATTTGAATAAATACTTTGTCTAGTGCCTTTCGGCGACCTTTCATGATGACGTGCTTCGTGCTCGCGCTCGATAGGGCTCTAAACAATAAAATGTAATTTATTTAGTACATTCATGCCTGGATTCATGCCTGTTATAAATACATTACAATCGAACCAAAAGTTTACGTTAAAGCTTTACGTCATGATTACTTTCAGCAATAACTATATAGTTGTTGAAAGCAGCAATTCTAGATACATAATATAAATTAGTAGATAAATGCAAATTCTGTTAAAAACTTACGAGAGCGATTTATCTTTTAGCTACTAGAAAGCAGACAAATTTTGTTAAAACAACTCAACAAATTTTTATTTTTATTCAACTTACTAAATACCAAACGTTAGCCCACACCTACTTCAGTTAATTAATTTAACGCAAATGTTCACCACAGCTGAAGTTATGGAAAAGCGGCGTATTGCACTGTTCTCAGTGATTTACAACTATGAGTAATACTTTCTGCACTATTTTGATAACAACATTACGTTTGTTTTTCGGTACCAACTTTAATACAATAGTATCATTATCATTACAGTTGGTAAATTACATTTCTTTAATTTGCCCTTCATTTTTCGGGAGCTACTTTGGAAAAAGCTATAAGTTCTCATTTTCTCACCAACATAATATAAGTTTCTCATTTTTGGAGAAAACTTTATTTCTGGAGAAAGCTACAACTTTCTCGTTTTGGGAGAAAACTTTATTTATGGAGAAAGCTACAATTTTCTCATTTTTGGAGAAAGCTGTTTCTTTTTTCCGAGAAAGCTATATTTTCATTTTAAGGCGAAAACTTTTTCTTGCTTAGAGAAAGCATAAGCTTTGTGTCGTTTAGAAACAGAATTGCACCATTTTCCAGCGGTGATTATTAAAACTGTTTTCAATTATTAAAGAATTCTGTTTGATAAATAATCAATCTACACAATTTCAAAACAAAGTGTAAAATTATGCTGCAAAATCTATTTTGCTCAATAAATAAATACAATATCTCAATAAATAAATTATCCTACTAATAATGATTAACTTTGTCGCACTTTATCTCCTCTTTATCTCATTTTTTTAGCTTTCAATGACTACGATTTCCACAATACTTATTTTGCTAACCTATAGTAGATGTACGTTATAATTTTTCTTAATAAACACGCTTCTCACAGTAGAACAGTAATATTCCATACCAAAGCGGATTTTTACTGGGACCAATCCAAGCACACTACATAATTTTCAGTTTCAGTCACCAATATTATTCATTAAAGCATAAATTGAAAAGGGAAAGTAGAGAGAATAGACAGAAATATTCTGCAAAATCGGTTATGAGAAATAATGAAGGAGAAATCTGTGCAGCAGGAAGGAAGGGCTTGAAAAAATAATACATACGTCTCATTATTCAAGAACGCGTATTTTACCAGAAGCAGAATGGTCAATTAAAAGTTACGAGAATGTCAAAGAACTTCTTTAGTAAAAAAGCAAGTAGGATAGAGGAATATAGAAATATGTGAAGCGCCTTAAAAAATGTTGAAATAATCGCTCAAATAAGTAATTGCGTTTTAGAAACACTCGATCAGCAATTAAAATACATTACAAAATTCTCACTACTTTCAAGAGCCAGAAAAAATAATGATTCATGGTGAGTAAATATGTGCGTACCGCTGGGCCCAGAAAAACCGGGTTGACAACACCTTCTTCAATACCTGACTGTGGTCTTGGTCGAGGTGACGTGTCACCAAGTCGATTATGCTTCCATTTCCACACCATGTACATAATTACCAAAATAAGGACAACCATCAAACAAATCGTTGTAATAGCCACAATCAGCCACGGCGATGTTGCACTTGATGGAATATGAGATACAGATTGACTCCCTCCAATTAAAGCTGTACATACAATTCAAAACACAATAATGCACATGATTATGCAATTAAAATCAAATCTGTATTTTATAAACTACATATATAGTATATAGCACCAGTAATTGATATATAGGTATTTAATTAACAGAAGAGTTTAAAACTAAACTTGAACTAACAAAAATTTACCATAATATCAATATATTTATTTACATTTGAATAGATAATTGTTTCAATTGATAGGATTGATTTAAGTTTAATAATATTCTGAATTATTGCTTAAATTTTACCTTCGGCTTTATTAATGACTTCATAACCTATTTCTTTCTCCATTTCTGTCTTGGAGATAAGTTGCAGGTCCTGAACAGCGGATGAGCCAGGAATCGGACTTCCTTCTGCACAAACGATATATTTCATAGCCATGTGTGGTTTTGATGTGACTGGAGTTATGTCGATAATGGCCACTGAAACATTCATTGACGTAGTCGCTAATTGTTTGAGTCTGTTTGTTGTCACATGTTGTCCCAAAAACATCCATTCAAAATCAATAGTTTCCTTGGAAGGCTCTAGCTCTGTGGATCGTTTGTTGTAGCGAATTTGTCTCTTTCGCCGTAAACTATTTTGGTTTTCGCTCAACTGGGTTGTATTGAGAACACCGAGCGATGTGAGGAGATGACGTTTGAAAGCGGATGCATAAACACGAGCTAATCTCTTTTGCATTTTTTTCTGAAATTGAAATTGAGGGTCTATTTCACTACTATTAGCTTTGATTACTGTTTTCACCTGATACACGAGTTCTGTTGAAGAAGGCATTTCAGGTTGAGATTCGGGAACAGGAGTTGGAACAGGTTCAAGTGTTTCTTTCTCCGTTGTCTTTTGATTGTTTGGCTCGCCAGTTGTGAATTCCACTATTGGAGTTTGTAAATCATATTGTGATGAGATGCTTGGCTGCAAATTAATACTACTTTCACCTGGAAGTTCTGAAGAATAAGGAAACATTCTAGAAGAGTCAAAATTAAAAGATGAGACAGAAAGTCTCGGGGTTGGGGATAAAGAAACCAAAACTACAGTGGGAGTCATTTCCACGGGGTATATTGTAGTCATCACAGTTTTATAGAGAATCATGGTTTTTGTCACTCTTATTGCACCACTTCCATCCTCACTTGGGGGTAAGTTGTCTTCCCATGCTAAACCTCCATCCTGGTCAGCAGCATTTGGACCATCTCCAGAACCCATCCACATAAAATCTTCTAGTCTAAATTCATTCAATTTTAAAAACTAAATATACAAATCTTAAATGCAGAATATTTTCAATACCAAAGTACTACAATTACAGTGTATTTCTAATGATTGGCAGAAGATCAATAAACTACCTAATTAAACTATTCAACAATAATAAATTACATACTGAGTGCACTGACTCTACTGAAATCATGTAAAAGTTGCTGATTAATATTATTATATTATTACATTTCTCGGGTAAATTACTTGCATTTAAAAAGTATACGAAAAATGGCAATAGAAGAAAATTATCGAACAATTGATTTCTGTATCATTGAATAAGATTGTACAAACTTACTTTGTTACTCACTCAGGGACACATCTAAATATTTAATTCTGTTACTTGTAGTTATATAGTATATATTTTATCTATTTCTGTATATTCTCTCTCTATATATATATTGTCTTTATTTATTAAGTTAGCATGTCTTGAAATTTGCAATATTGCACATGTAAACCAGGGACTGTTAAATTATGCATATATACAGGATTTGGATCTATACGTGAGCAATAACACTCATTATGCCAAATTACTGTAAGGTGTGCGTGTAGAATAACCTTTGCTGGTACACGACTTTGGCATTACAAAAAATTGCCTACGCTACACGCTTCATGGCTTAAGTCTTATCTTACATTTTGTCGGCCTTTTCTTTATGTAATATGTTATGCAGGTATTACAACTTTAAATTTTCCTATAATATGGTATTCTATGCTACCAGCGAAATATTTTGTGCTTACTTAAAACGTACAGATGTATTATACTGTAAAAATTTCAAATAATCCTATTTTTGTTTGATGACAAAATTGTGAAACCATGGTTTACCTGGTGGGTCTTTGAAGATTTTGTAAAGGATCGTACGAGGACGGTGGCAATGCTCCCCGACGGACTAGGTTTTCTTCAAAAGAAGATGATAAATTAACTGCTGCGGTTGACTGAGCTACAATTATAATTAAACATATTTCCAATCATAAATGAGAAAATTTCTAATATTTACTATGATGCATCTTTGTGGTGTGCAGTGCAATGTGTATTTCATAAATATGAGTATGAGTTTGTTATTTTGAACCAAAGAAGAAAAATATTAATGGTTAAAATCTGAAAATAAAAATTCTCTAACTTATAATATAGCATTTTCATCAGTTAAATTCAAAATAAATAGTGCGCATCGTAAGTATTATGTCAAGCTGAATTTTTGCAACCCTTCCACCCATTCCATTCTATTGCCATTTTAATTTGAATGAAATTTACCTTAGGCGTCCCACAGCAATTGAACATTAGTAAATATGTAATCCCTTATATACACCTTTATTTAACTAGGGTGGTGGGAAATCATGTTACCTGTTACCAATGATACGCACGTTATCTATACCCAATCTTACATATTATATAGCACCCCAACAACCAAGTTATATTAATATCAATTATAATAAGTGTGTACATGTTTTTATGATGGTTTGATAGTGTGGAAATTAAATGTCTTGATACTTCAATAATTGAAAATAAATATTATAATTTGCTACAGGTGCTGGAAAGCTTTTAGCTGGAATTCATTTTAATTACAGTAATACCATCTTTCAGCTATAAGCCGCTACACGTACTTGTGTACAATACAATAGCGTGATGATCATACACAAAGACACGTTCCAATCCTTAGTACTACTTTAGAATCAAGTTATACACAAATGTTTGTTGAGAGAGTTATAAAATCAACCACGAGAAGATGCAATCGAATCAACATTGTGCATTCACATTCCGATCTGCTATGTTTAGTTCTGCAGTTTGAAATGATGAAAGGGGTAATGAAAATTGCTTGAAAAATAGATAAGGTATATAGAATGTAAAAACTAAGTGATAATTGTTAACAGCACTAACGTAGAATGTGTTTTAAATGAAATTGAAATTGATTATACATATACATCATGCTTGTAATAAAAAATGTATAGAGGTTGTAGAGAAAATGTTGAGTGTGAGAAGTTACCTTGCGAAGTTGGTGCAAAGTAGAGAAGAAAAGTGATGAAATTGGCTGTGAACACAGATGCAGGCCTCATCCTCCTTAATATTTTCTCTGAACTCCTTAAAGTGTATAGAGAGAGAGAGAGATTCTTTGTCACCCTTTCCTAGTTTCACACATTTCACTTTTTGTAACAGTGTAGCCCTCAAATCTCAGAATATTTGTTGTATTTGGCATAGTCACATTTATTGGCATATCAACAAACATTCTCATTGACAAAACAATCGACTCATCACAGAGTGAAACAAACCAAACCAAATCAGCTTTTCACGGGTCTAGTTAACACCCATTCAATAGAATGGTTTTAAACTACATGAAAATAATTGATATTGAACCAACTGGCAGAGGAGACTTTCTGGGTGTAAAGGTGAAAACTGGACTGATATGTTATGGAAAACCATATTAAATGATCACTTAAATTACAATGCTTTCGACTGTTTCGATCGAAAACCAGCAAGTGGTACATTACATTACTATTATTACTCACAGAATCAAAAGAAGAGTTTGCACCACACTTTTTCCCATAGCAATGTTATTATGTATTTCAGTGAGAGTGCACAACCAGACCAGCGGATAGATTCCTATATACAATAATACTATTATTGGGAAATAAACCCCCCACTAAAGCACACTATGGATTATGGACCTAAAGAATTACTAGCTAGAATACTCAAATAAATCGTTTGTTTGGAATGTTAAGCGGAACTTAGGTAGAAACGCATGCAATATATCATGTCTATATATGATCAATGATACATGCATCAGAATAACATGAAGTTTTGCAGTAAAAGCAGTCTCACACAATAGTCTCGCACATAATGGATTAGCTAAAACAAGCAAAATCCACACACTTCATTACTATTTCTGCGTGTAGGCTCAAAAAAACTCTAGCTATACTTTATAACACAGGGTATAGCAGAAACAATGCTTTGTTAACATATTACATGAGTGAGTCGCCAAAAGGATAGTCTCTAAGGTACTGCTGGACGCAAACAACAGGACTTCTTGGTAGGGCTTGTGTAGGAGAGAGCATTGAGTATACCATTGCAACGCCTGTAGTGCTGATGATTTTTGTCTGCATTTGGTTAGAAAATCCCTAACGGTTACTTTGGGGATCTATGTTATATTATTCGTTGTGCATCGTGAAAGCGAATAAAATATATATGTATTATTCTCACCTGGACAATCCAATCAATACACGTGGGGACCTTCGGGAGGGTTGATGGCTTGCGTACTAACATAAAGGTTCCTATAAAACATTCGTGGTTAGGAAATGAACGCTGTCACTCTCAACTCTTCACTTGCAAACATTTTGTTTGTAAACTCATACTGCTCTCGTTGCCACGCTAGAGTTGTCCGCACATTCAGTCTTGGACACTCGGGGCACCCCCGTTACCAAACCAAGAGCAAACAGAAATGCAACCTGAAAAGAATAGATTCTCAAATAAAATTCTGCATGTGTACTTATTTCATGTCTTGATATTTTTGAGTAGCAAATAGAAATTCCACTCAATCTTTATGTGCATGAATTGCCTTACATAAAAATAGCTTGGCTTTGAAAATGAAAAATACAAATGCACTAAGTGTATACAAATGATATTTAAAATTATACTAGTTTTTGCGATAGCGAAATAACTTAACGATTAATTCAATTTTTATGAAAAATTAAGGTTGATAGGTTGGTATGGTACTTTATAGGTATTATTACTTTAGGGACTGTAGCAACTAGCAACTATTCTAAGCCAACATTCGACATAAATCCGTCAGTATCAGGCTTTGAATTTCTCACATAGTACAGTCGCATCTCACATGTAGTTACTACGATTACAGCAACCGCAACTATGCTTTCATACAAGGTACGCTCGCAATTCCTAAATCACGTATAGGTAACAAAGTAACATATTAACAACCTATCATTCTAAAAAATAATGTAGAGCACACGAGCTGAGTTGAGTCCTAAATTACATTACATACTTGCACAAACATAAAATTGCGTGTTTGGATAAAATGCCTAATAGCCAATAGCTGTGTAAAACACGTTGAATTGACTCTAAACGCTGCACAAATACAGACGGTACAGAAATATTCTCCAGGCAAATCATTCTTGGCAAATTAGTATATTTTTTGTCATTTTTTGCGATTGTGCCCCCCATAAACCACTTTGTTAGGCCTTGCCCCCCAAAGCTAGATCCTGAGTACGCCCATAGTCTTTTTCAGTAAACATTCAGATATTTCAGGAGATAACTTAATTCTTTGTATATGATATAATTTGTATTTAATTTTAATTTAATATGCTGTGAAAAATGGATTATTTCCTTTTATGTAATTATACGAATTTATGGTGTGATGAATAATAATTTTGACATTTATATCCGGTCTATCGATTCTTTATTTGTACGTTTTTAAAACGCTCATTCATGTTACATTATGCGTAATAATTCAATGCTCATAGCTTTGCAGAATAACTACTTTATACATCCAAGTGACTCTAATGGTACAAAGTACAAATTATACTGCATGATATTTAGCGAACACATCTTAAATTGAACTGTCAAAACAAAAATGACAAATGCACAAGCTTAATGCTCAAATAATCGCTTTTTGTTGCGTATAATTAATTTCATGCATTGTTGGATAAAAGGAGCAACGGCGCACTGCAGATCGCAGCTCTCATGTCTCATGCACTGTTAACAAAAATTAGGCTAACTGGACCATAGATTTAGGGTTTCAGTCGCAAACAGAGAGTAAGCCTCCTATTACTATACAAATACTATTTAGTCTTGTACAGCAATTGTTTTCTGCACCAACTATTACATTGATTGAGCAAATTACCTACTGTTCACAGTTAAATTCCTCCAAACCGTGTGCTTTAAAAGAAAATCGAATAACAAGCTCCGTCGATATATACTATAGGGAGATGGAATAATTCAACAAATAAATGTTATGTGAATGAGAAAATACTTTGCTATCTCTAAAGTCCACATGCCACCTACTTTACCTATTCCCACAATAATATTATGTCCTATTGCATATGAATACCCGACCCTTTTAAATGCCAAATTAAATTACTATTTTACCTTTCTGTATCCGTGTGCTCGCATCAAACAAGTAGTGAAATGATGATGAGTATGGAGAGCAACACGTACTACTATAATTACAGATATCTAAATAATAATAGAAATAAGTTACTAGTTAATACTCATCACGCATCATGAACGACATGACACGATCACTGAGATTAGACAACAAACTAACAACAGTGGCATTGTTGTTAGGCGCTTATATGAATACTTCCGGTCTTCTTCCCTTAAATTCGTATTCAGATGCTATTCACTCTTCCGTATCCTTTCAACAAGAGTTCAGTTACTAGTTATTACGCAAAGCTTTTGTAGGGAGACAACTATATAGTGATGCGAGGGCGAGAATGCAACAAATATTCAGTGGGTATTCGGCATCCGGCAAATAAATTGCTATTCGGTATTCGGCCGAATAGTAATCACCATTAAATTTTTAACAACATGAAATTTAGAACACTTTTGCATTCGTTTTTAGATGAGTATTTCTTATAGCCATGACGTATTTTTTATGTATTCAGAAATTGTGTCAAATTTACGGAAGTTACATTACAGTAAAAATTAAAGAGAGGTTTCTGAGGCATAAGTTATATATAAACTAGTGCAAAAAGTGTTTTTTTAAATTGACTTCAAAAACCAACTGTTTATAGACTATATAATTGAGGTCTAGAGGTTAAAAGTATCGTCGTAAATCATTTTTGAGTTTCATATTTTCATTATTCAACACGTATGAACACAATCTCAATCCCGTTCCGACATGATCTCACAATCAGAGATATTAAAACCAAAAATGCAAAAAGTTTTTAACATAGAGAGCTAAAATGGGATGTTTTTCGGGTGAAATAAATGCAGTAACTGATTATGGGAAGATTACTCCTCTTTGAATTGAATTAATTTGGACAAAACTATAAAACTAAGTAATGTTATATTCAGCATTTCAACTATATTTTATAATCCTCAATTAGCTCGATTATCCAAATTGATTGAGTAATACACATGAAATTGTACTAATTACACTCCTACGTGGGTCATGTAAGCTATAAAATTCAATTAAAACTAATAAAGCTATACAGAATAAAAAATTGCATTCATTATACCTATATACACTTACGTATACTATTCGGGCCGAATATTCGGTTATTCGGTTTCCCGTTTGGCCTACTACTTGTTATGGATGTTGTAATGTAATGTTATCCGGTATTCAGTCAAAACCACTTTTCGTTGCATTGCTAGAGAAAACACTCGAAGATGGCGTTTAACTTATAATATGAACAATTGTGGGGATTAGGGAGGTTGCAAAGCTGCCAACTTACATTACAAAGACTCAGATGGATTCGTTTATTGTGAAATGCTTTCAGGAATAGCAGACTTTTTGGTCTTTAATGAATACAGAATGGTATATAAAGTTGTGTGTAGTACACTCGTGTAGGTCCCAATGGCAGTCAGTCTCAAATGGTGCGAGTTTCTTTCTGTTCTGTACTGTAAATATTTGATGAGTTCTCCACTTTCCACTTTATGAAATAGGTAAGTTTTATGGAGGGGGTAGTTTGTATGCAGACATGGATAAAATGTGCCAATTTTTTACTAATAATATCGGTAATTGCATGAAGTTGGTTGTTGTGTTCTTGTATGCAAATAGATGATTAGAGTTGTGCGTGGTAGATATGATGATATTAAAATGAATAATAAATGAAGACAAGAAGAAAACATGGACATGTTAGGATAATAATTCCCAATTCGTATTATTACATAACAACTATACGTATATAAATAGAGCATAACAACGTACATACACAATATCTGTTAAAGACTATGTAATGTACATATTTTTTATAATAGTAATAAACAATAATCGTCAACATCTCCTGATGGTATACTAATATTTGAGAACGATGACAATTCTATTGACAATTCTTAATTCATTGTTAATTTCTTTGTTTCCAATACAATTTTTGCCAACTTATGTAGTGGAAATAATTTTGTAAACCGAAATCCAAAATGAACACCAAACTAGAACAAGATCATAATAACGAGCATAAAAGTCTCAATGTACGTAGCAGTATAGAAAAATGATACAACTAGTTTATTAAATGGGCAAACTTATTAATATTAGAGCGCTCGTCGTACAAGCTTCATTCGGTCTTAATTTAAGGATCTAAAATTAGTTTTGTGAATTAGTAAAGGTGAGCTGTCATTTTGGATTACAGTTATTTCTATTACCGTCAACAACAATTAAGCTTTCGGTTTTCCATAATGTTATTTGGTGAATAAAGACAAAAAACACGCGAAGCTAAAACAGATTCTTAAATGACACTTAAAATGAGACCTACCTTAGTACATGGTAATAACATTTATGACATAATATTTCTAGCAACACTAGTTGTAAAATTAATCATGACAACGATTAATGATGATCATCATGATAATAACTATAATAAATAGACCAGTGCTCATATGGAAAATGGATGTTTTAAATGTAGAGCTTAAGTAGTTCCATTTCTATGGACGCACTAGCAATGTATGAAAGATGAATGTTTGAACAATAAACATTCCCTGTGTATTTCTAATTCAAATTAGAGAAATGGCACCTCATTTTGGCAATGATCACAAGAATGGCCACGATACGATAAAATGTAGTATAGGTAGGAATCTTTACAAAACCACGTAGGTATATTATAATCGTAACAGCGCAGTCGGAGTTTAAATCTACAATGTTACATTACAGTCGTGCATTGTCGATATAGGTACGTATTCCGATATTTATTTTCTCTCGTCCATAACACTAAGAGTTTTCTCCTAAAACGTGATTAAATTCCAGACTATTTTTATGTGTATACAAACCTTACTATGTCATTTCTAGTTTATGGATTTAAAAAATTACTTTTGACGGTTTTACATAGGATGATTCCCTAACGGTACAGTATTCAATGCCGTGTCAGGGAGAATCTTTTAGGAGAATAATATACCTTTAGCTTACTATACAATAAATATTAATTGGCTATCATATAATACCTACGTTACGTTTGTTTTTTAAATAAGTAAATTAGCACATTATAATTTGTAGTTACCCCTAGTACATGCGATACTGGCAGAGAATTTATATTGAAATTCACAGATGAACTACATACTCAACTTGAGGCATACTTTTCCCCACTCCTCGTTCTCCTCTGCTGTTATGTGCATTGTCGTTGGGAAGGCTGGTTATCTCAGTAGAACGTGTATTTTTATTGTCGGTCGTACTCTTGAATGAAGAACTTAGTACATCAGTCTCTTGTTTACCAGTATTACTACTCTGATTTACGTCCTTTCCAATTATTAGATTATTTAAATTATCACTAATACTATAATTAAAGTTAGGTGTAAATTCTATTTCAGTGGCAGTTCTATCAGAATAGATTTCTAAGGCATTTACATTGGATGTCTCCACAGGAATCTCATCTTCTCCGTCCCTTTCCACCAAAGGAATTATGACAGGCGTATGCGTGAAAAAAGCCATTTTTTCTCTGTGATAATATAAATGAATGTTAGTAAAAGATCAGCGAAATAATTGTATTAAAATGAACAAACCAAATTAAAGAACAAAACTTACTTAAACGAAATGAGGTCAGGCTTTCCCCTTGGTGTTTTACTCTTCCTAAGTTTATAAATTTCCCGAGAAGTTTTCTTCAGCAGTTTTTCCATCTTGAGATTTTCTTTGCCTTGTGGGCTGAGAGGATCAACTGGGGCAGGTTGCTGAAATAAGTCTTGAAGCCTCTCATCCTCCAACAAGCGACACACTTTCTCAGAGTCACCGGCAGCTTTAGCCGCCTCCAATTGTTCTTTTAAAGCTCGTAATCGTCTGATTTCCTCTTGCAGCGAGTGAAGACGACATTGTTGAGCCTAAAAAATGGTACATTTTTATATTGTAGAAATACACAAATTGACATTCGTGTTTAACACAAACACTAAACCTACAATTATTTAATATCTCTGGCTTAATTTGTATCACCGTCATCAAAATATTATAAATTTTTTAATAGACTGCTAACCTGTCGATCCAATTCCAAGTCAATAGAGGTACGTATAGTGGGGACAGCTGGCTTAGGTTTTGTTCGAATAGCCGGGAGGGAGGAAGAGCTAGCTACATTTAACTTCTTCCACCGTAACGATCTTCTTTCAAGCGAGCCTCTTTGGAATGCAGCAGTGGCAGACGAGACTGCAGCTCCCAAAGATCCACTAGAGCTGCTCGAGTATAAAGGTTTCCTGTACAGCGGCATTGAACTGTCACTGTCACTTCGATTTAACTGAAATTCCAAATTCAAATATTAGCTTCTCAAATCATTTTTACATGCTTTATGTATGCCCTATGAATTATATGGATGATTTTCGAATTGTGCTACAACTCACTCGACAAATGTATTCATTTTTGTTCACTACAGCACTCGGAGAAAACGTCTGTGATCTTTTGATAACAATCCCTTTTGACTGTGGAGCATCTTTGCCACGATGAGATTTCGTTTGAACGAAAACACATTCTGTATTGGTGGATTTGTCTTCCATTTCTACATCTATGTCCTCTTCCTCTTTGGTAGTACCTTGAGCGCATTCTAACACATCCTCTATTATTTCACCTTCGATGGCTTCAATTCCATCGTCACCTTCATCCTCTTCGGCAGATGAATTATCTTCCTCTTGATCTTCATCTCCACTCTCAGCTAATGCCTCGGGTGCACATCTCCATTCAGCTGCTCTTTGGTGCCATTCATTATGCAGTAAGTCACTATCTGCAAAGTTAATAATTCCGGATAATTATAATAATTGCAAATATTTTAATCAGTGTCACCCTTGGGGTGTGATAATAATCAAACATACCATGATTCCTAGTTAGAGTTGAAGTCTGAGACGAAATAATAGTTGACTCGTCACTTGATTCTTCTTTCAAATTTGTTTGTCTTCCTGATGTAGAAACATTTGTCAAACTAATATCACTCTCTTGCTTTGAATGGATATGGTTGTTACACCCAGATGCCTTTTCACTCCTTGCTGGGTTATCCCTTTGTCGTGCAACAACTGAATCTGAACCTATCTGCATGAAATGTAAACTTAAAATGTTGTACCACCTTGTTGATGAGAGTTCTGTACTAAAATCTGCTAAGCTAACTTGTGAGCATCCCTGAAAAATGAAAAATAATGTATCCCCAATTATAATAAACTGTAATTTTCTCTGAGCCATTTATCAAATAAGAACTTGAACTGAATGAGCAAAAAAATCCCAATAATTACCAAACAATGCTCATATCCAGAAGGTGAAATTCCGTATACAATTATTTGTAAAGTTTTTCCGTATAACTTTCCCAACTGAACACTGACGGGGAAGTCTTCTCCTATTGTAAGCTTGTCACTGGAGACCACAGGTTTTGTACCACACTGGCACGAGACACCTGGAATCGCTGGCAGTAGAGAGGCTTTAATAAATCTGTCGTAAAAAACATTATAGCGTTAGTGAAAACTCTCATCAAAGATACTGTTTTGATTACAATATTAGATAAAATCAAATTACATTTTGTGATCATCTGGGACAAAGAGAGCACTGAGATTTCTCGCCCTTTCAATACCTATGTGCAGTACGCAGTCGGACATCGAATACCTATAAAAATATTGATATATTGTTAACAAATTAAAAGTAAACGTACAAGTATAAAGCGTAAATCTCTTTTGACAAAACAAGAAAGAAGACTCAAAAATCATAATGTAAAGAACTATATTTTATTGTTCGCGTAATTATATCTACCTTAATTTCACTTGAATTTGCGCTGTCTCTAAATTCATGTCCCGTAGTAAATTACTTTCACTTTTCCTATTATTTGAAGCTTCGAATACACCGCTATCACCAGCCACAGACTCATCACTCACAGCAGCAGAAACAGATCTTGTATTTGTCCCAGACGAATCTTGTATTCGAGACACATCTTCTTTCGACTCTTCAACTGTTGAATCGTCGTTGGCAACATATTCAGAAATCGGTGATAAAGGAGGCAGTGCTGAATAGGATCCTGATTTTTCAATCTGGAACATAAGATAATGGAAATGAAAAACAATGGAAATAGGTCCAAATATTTCGAACATTGAAATGTTTCTTAAAGAACACAATATAAGTTTACTATGTTAACAATAAGTCTAAATAAATAAGCGAATCGCACACAAAATTGAATTACTATAAATAACACAGCACTAAACATTAAATAATACGGTCATGTCAGTCATTTTCAATAAAAATCTTAAGCTAAATTAAAGCGTGGTAATAATTCAATGTCTAAAATCCTATGCAACAAAAATTGGACAAGTATGTGAACTCTTACTTCACACTTGTCTCCGCTGATAGGCAGTTCCACTGCAGAGTCTTCGAAGTGAGATTTTCCGACAGCTAGTCTTTTCTGTTTTTCTATGAACGCTTGCTCGTAAGAAGGTGGAGGTCCTAATTCGTATGGTGAAACAGGTGGTGATACGGACGATAGAGAGCTTCTAGGGGATAGAGAAGGAAGAGATTGCTGCGACGCAACAAGTTGTTGTTGCACAGTTCCAGACGCTACAGTTGAAACAGTTTCTCCACACGGGATTCTTTCTTGGAGTGCTAATGCAACCACTGGACTTATGTTAGTACTACTCGACCCAGGCTGGTCACAAGCATCACAAGACGATGATATAAAACTACTTGTTGAGCCCTGCACAAATTTCAAATCCATGCATTATTAGTTGGTTATTTTAATGCATAATATCCATAATAAATAAATGTGCAAAACTTGTTTTTTTGCAACCAGATAAACTCAAAAGTAACAGTACAAAAATTCCATGCCTGTAATAGTCGCTCGACTCTTCGATGTAACTCCGCCATGTTGACTGTGTCCGGTTGTGTGGATGGGGCACCATAAATGTCAGTGAAACTGAGGCTGGATAATGAACCCTGAAAAAATACAATTGTAAATTCAAAGTGTTCAGAACGAATAAATATAATTCACACCAAAGAAATACTCTGAAGAAAAGTACAAATGTCCATTAAATTCACTTACTTTGCTGGATGCTTGACTTGAACTAAGCGACGCCATCGATGAACTCGATGACATGCTTAAAGTGCTGGCAGACAGAGATTTCAGTCTGCCTTCAAGTGACGTCATGCTCTTTAATGCATCTGGCAGTTTCTTCAAAAGACTCTGCTTTTCATCATGAAGACGCAGTCGATCTGCAATATTCTTTTTAGCCATCTCCGCAGCTAGACTAAGGTCACTTTCTAGCCTTTGAATCTCCAATTGAATTCCTGCCATTTCATGAAGGGGTCTTGATTTGGGACAAATGCCTCTTAACTCTCGCAATAGTTGTTCCTTCTCTTGGAACAGAAGAAGACGATCTTTATCAGACTCTACTTCACCGGGTTCAACGCTTTCTTCCATTTCCGATAGTCGTCTTTGGATATGCTGCACATCTTTTCTACTTTCGTCATACTGTAGTCTAAGTCTAGCCATTTCAGCGAGTCGAGCTCCCAAGGGCACCAACTAAAAAGGATGTAAATAATTAATTGTTTCAATGATAGCTCATTAAATGCAAATGGACAATACACACAGGAAATACGAATGTCATACCTCGCCAGACAGATCTGTTTGAGAGGCAGTGCTAAATTTTTCCATAGGTATACTCAGAGTGGACACATTAGGAGAACATGCTGTTTGTAGTCGTGTCAAATCTTCTTTATGACGAGCTAGGCTTTGCATTAGTTCAGCACGCTCCTTTTCACCAGACAACAGGGAGCGCTGGATATTTCTAAGTTCATTCATTATTGCTTGGGCTTCTCCAACGGTATAGCAGCTACCACTGGATAATTTTTGTTCCACTTGAGATAAAGTCTGTAGACCTTGCTGTTTAATTGAAACTTCTTGCCGTATATGTTCTAGCTCTTGTCTCAATCTCAAAACTCTTAATTTTGCTAAGGACACATCTTGCTTGAGCAAGTCAGGATCATATCTTCCGGAGCTTGTACTTGCCACTGCGTATAAGTCAGTCAAAATAAGTTTTGGGATACCATTTTTACATTCATTATAGGCAATAAAATTATAATTGTTCATTACATGACGATGTAGACGACGCTGGCTGCATTCCACTCAACGCTGCATTTAAATGCTGATATTCATCTTCCGCTATACCCAAACGTCTAGTTTTGACGTCTAATGTTTCTTTTTTGGCCTAATTATAAATAACGATATAATTTTTTTAGTTAAGTTTATGTCTGACAAACTTCGTTTCTCATTAATTCTCATTTGATATTACCGTGTAATAATACAAACTTTTTTAAAACTGTACATCCAAGAAGCATACTTAAAAATTTACTTTATAATTCAAATTAATCTAATAATTTTCAAAAATCACAATGCTTTCACTTTTCACCTATAATGATAAAGTCTTACTATGAATATTGAATATATAATATGCTTGATGATGGAGATTCGAAAAAGTGAATCGTTGCTTTGTATACGGCATTAATTAATGTAAAAATAGTGATAAATTACCTGTAATTCTTCCGAAGCAGTTGAAAGATAATCACGAAGCATAGCCTCTTGATAAGCCCTCCAACTCAAATGTGGGTCTTCTATTTGCGTGCGTTCTGGAATAAAACGTAAATAAGTCATTAACATTTTTTACATGCGACAACTTTTGTTCAATATATGTGTATATATTTTGCTATACTTCTTTTTCATCACAACACTTGCAATTTGTAAAGCCGTCTTTGTTTTGCAATTTATATTGCATAATAAAGTTGTAACAAATAATTTAGCATGTCTCCTACTATGCGATTTGGTTGAACAAAAATGAATATCAAATGTCATAGTGTAATCATAAAAATCTGAGGACTTACGATTTATATGGTCGATGTAATACAGACCTATAAGTGGGTCGTACGCTTGCTCCCATCCTACAGGCAGTTCGTTACCCACACAATCAGCAAAAGTAGCCGGTTTTGTCAACCTATAAAGAAATAGACCACGTCAAATAATTAATAGTCGACCAAGCATCTCATATTTCACTTGGTTCTCGTTGCCAAGTGTTTACTTCACTTTGAAATGACTTTAGCATAAGACTTGTCCATTACACTGGAGAAAGTCAATTTGCTGCATCAGTCATTAATGTATACTCTATACTCTATACACGACAAACTTCACTGAATACAATTGACGTAATTTAACGACCGATGCATCAAATTAATGGGAAACATGACACTGACAATGTGCAATGCTAAACCTCAAGGCTACGACGATGAAAATGAGCTGATTATCCGATAAGGTTTTTCAATGCCATTTAAAGTATTTTGTATAACAACATTTTCAGTGGGTAATGCACGATAGTTTAAACTAATACCCATTAACTATAGTAATAGCTACTACTATAATAACCTCGAGTAATTCTTAACCACACAAAACTCAATTATCAAATATACAAGACATTTTTCTTTGTTTCATTTGTTTGCGTCATACATATTCAATAGAGTGTTATAAGCACATTGTAGATCGAACAAGGTACTTTATCTGGGTGGAATCACTTGCAGCTAAAGTCATTATGTTAGTCTTGCAAAAATATAACTACCAATAAGTTAAGGTGAAATGTCGAAGTTGATTTTAATAATTTAAGGCATTATCAAATAAAGTAGCGTGGTAACTGTAACACGATTTCGTTTGTATTCAAAATAACTGGGTTTGTATTACGTAACATGATGTTTCACAAACCCCCAGAAATGAGTTAGACTTCCACATTAAACAGGAATAAATATTCCGAGCTATTGAATGCGTTAGTTAATGTATACAGTTTTACAGTTAGGATAAATTAAAAGGGTAAAAGTGAATTACCTGTCTCTAGGATCGATCCATGTGGTTTGCTGGCTATTGTGATCAATGAAATAAATTTTTCCATCGAAATCACGGGCCATATCCCAACCAGCAGGGAGTGGAATTTCTCCATTTCGTCTTTTTGGCATTATACTAACGCAGGTTTATGTTAAAAATTAATTTCAACGAGCAAGTGGCACATTCCTACGTTTTCCGGTTCTTCGGACAAACTCTCTTTTCGGTAATGACGACTTTTCGTTTTGTGTGACTTCGTAGTCAGATAAAATATTTAATCACTTCTTGCGACTTCAGTCATTTCATCGTTGAATGAAAAAGTACTAACACTTGGCAGTCCAATTAAAAAGTTGACTGTGTCACAGTCTGCATAAAAACCATAGGGCAAAAAATTTGTAATAATCGAGAAACACTGACTGCTCAGATAATGAGAAACTTTAATCATTATCACTAACGTATTGAGGAAATGTCAGATACTAATATTTTCATAGTGAACACCATACGAGACATTCAATATTCCACTTTCACTCACGCATAATGCAAACTGCCCGCAACCGATTTTTTTTACAACCAATTGTGTCTTCAGGAAACAAAATTGTAAACATAAGATAAAATAAAAACAACTAAAATCACTACAGCTAGCGAATAAAAGTCTATTATTGCTTCTTGAAGACCATTCTGAGGTGGACTACAAAATATCCCGTTGATACAGTTGTCGCTCCCCAAGTTCCAAATTGATATCAACTTAAATTCTTTACTGATAATTATTATTCTGCTCGTATACAGTGATCTTCATCCACAAACTTTCAATTTTGGTAGCAATTGTTTGCCAATTATTTCACCACGAGTGTTAATGACGTAAAAAGTCCGTCCTTAATAATTATTCACTTCCTTGTCTCACTTGTTCATTATTGATAACAATTTATTTGTACTTTTTATTGTACTTCAGATGATGAATATATGGGCAGTAGATTGGCCCTGTGTGATATTCGATATTTTGTGAAATGTCAGCGTGTATGATTCATCCAACTGCACTGGATCACTGTAAATAAACAACCAAAAGAATTTTACAAACATTAAAATCATAGTTGAAAAAGCTCTTGTAAAAATGCTTCTGAATAAATAAAAATGCGAACATTGAGATGATGAGATTGCAATAAACTCAAATAATATGTGAATACTAACCTCAGCAGTTATAATATTGTGAGTTTAGTGGATCAATCAGTTCATTGACAGATTTGGTGGCTTTGATCAGTTCTCACTATTTAAATTTCCCAAAAATAGTGGTTAATTCTCACGGTTGTGAAGTTTCAATGTTTTGGTTCTTTTGATAGATTTGTTCGGGTTTTGCCTAATTTGATAATCGATTCCTTGTAAGTAAATCTCGTCCGATGACTGTACTGAAATAAGCATATCTTCATTTAGTTACATTTGAACACGATGTAAAGTCTATAGTCTATACATTATAAAGAGTAATAAAAATTCTTGTTTTAACAATGCACTACTAATATTATAAATTAATTACTTAAATTACGCAGATTAGAGAATTGCGTTCTTACATTACGTCAATAGCAGATTATTATTTGGGCCGTTTGTTCTACCGACGTTAGAGTTCTCTTCTCTAGCCTAGATATTACAACTCGTGGCCTTTTAATCGAAAATAAATAATAATAATAATAAATTATATCGTGATTGTTTTTCATCGCATTATTGTTGTCACCATCAAATCAAGACATTGAACAAATAACTAAGTCGCTGACCACAATCAACAATTAACTACTATTACTACAACTACTACTAATTCCTCAACAATCAACAAAAAAACTATTGATTGTTTCAGATGCACTACATATACAAACACACACACACTCAGAAATCTTCTGGTTTGCTGGAGAAGAAAACTGTTGCTGAATTCGGAGGTGAATAATTAGAGACGATGATGCGCTCAGATTTCACATCAAAGAATATGACATGTGAGACTAAAAATGAGTTGGTAATTGTCGGACTGAGCAATTAATGATAATAATGAACGTTAAATATTTAAACAATGAACAATGAAGAATGTTCTGTGTAAGTCGACTGTGTATTGCATATACTGTCACTCTATATTACACTTACTAACACTATCTCCAATCTCCCGTATAGATCTATACCGACCGTACCGTACTAACTACGGAATGCACTACTATTAACGATACCAGCATCAGATCTGCTACTTCGAGGTATTTCTACTAAAACAAACTAAGGGTAAATTTTTGGAGGATGACGACGACGACTGTGACGACGACGATATCGAAGATGCTGATGTTAATTGATGGTCAGGCTAATTTGGCAGTGGAATTAAAAACAGGAGGACACTACTGGGAGTAAAATGTGTTCTAGAATCTAGTCTTGCAGTAGAGTATCGAGGCAACATCGAAAATAGTTTAATGTTGAATGTTATATAGTGTGGTGGAAAGGATTACACTGTTTAACTACACACTATTAAATGCACAACAATAATAATATTATAAATTAAGCAGCAGTCCGCTGTCTTGTGTCCGCAATGAAATGCAAGCGAGATAAGAGCCTTAAATTAAAAACCTTCCTATAATATTTTGATATTCTTCAACCCTCTACTTACTTACTATTCTTCTCTCTCTTCTGTGATTCCGTTCCGTTGCGTTCGATGGAAAACTATCTGTAATAAGTTTTTGTGTTGTGTGTGTATCGTAGAGATAATTTTTTGTGTAGATGTGTGGAGTGTACTGTAATGGGACTGTTCATGAACTACGGCAAAAGACAAATCTGCATTTTTTAACAAATCCCCCCTCAACTCTGAAGGTCCTTGGACCAACTACAAATTTCTCAATAATCTGATGATATAATAGCAAAGGAATTTCACGTAGCTCAAATCCCCACAAGTCTTCACAGTTAATGCTCATCCCGCACTGTAATTAGGTACATACAGCAACATACGTACAGAGAAGATGCATACATACATTACATTACATTACATACGTACATACATACAGGATACGTAAACTATGTAGAGGCTATAAGCTATATAAGCCGAGCCCAAACAGAACAATCCTTAAAGACATACACCACCATATAGCAGAGATACGACCGTGCATACCACAACAACAAGTCAGTTTACTTCTACATAATCTTATCTGATATATTATAATATATAATCATATATCAAATATAAAGGATATATTATTATTGCGTGTATTTATATAAGCCCATCGTCGTATAGAGAGAGGTGTAGGCTGAATACCTTTGTATATTCTACTGCAACATTTATATACAAATAAACAAATATCCTCGTAATATTATGCACATTACACTTTTTCACTACGCGTATAATACACAGTATATATAGAAACACTCTATATACACTGTATGGAATTTTATTCTACTCAAACATGTAGTGTGTGTCTCTCTCTCATGTACTTCCATCGTTCCATCGCATCCACTAACAAAAACATCATGCATTCCTTCTATAAATGCGTACTCTAGCCCCTTTATTATTATGTAGTTTTCAGACTCCGCTTCATACCATTGCTACGCATAACTCAGAGATGGGCACGCATTTTGTCAAGACAACCCTACAAAGTGTCAGACAACTCCAACTAAACTATTTGCCAGCATTTTCTTTCTTTCTTATGTTATTAGCATCACAAACAGAATCCTAATCACAAAGCCATGCTATCAAAGTACAAGTGAACTGAGTAGAGATCTTTTGAAATAGAAAAATAGTATCTTTTAGTAGTAGCCCCTAAACACATCGACAATATCGATTCTTTTGAGGCGGCAGTAATTGCTTCCTTTTGCGATTGTAAAGGAAAGAATTTTGCTTTTCGAAAATTCTGGATAAAATGCATTAAAGTACCTGAGCTAAATTCCAGTAATTAAAAATATTGAATGGGATTTGAATTTGTGTCATTATTGCCTTAATGGGAACATCTCACAAATATTTGCATTTAGATGATTCCAAAAAAGGTCTGTTCCTAACCACTTTAGTCCAGTACTTTGACCGGACCTGCTGGTTTATTATTAGTATTTGTATTTTATTCAAAATAGCACTTCTTTCATACAAAAAAGTAAAAAAGGGAAACTTGTTGGCGTAATAAAATAATATTTAAAAATTCGTTTAAAATGATTTTACTTCATGCTTTTATGTGAATTACTTCAAAATTACTAATCAAAAATGCGCATGTATTAAAAATTAATATGGAACCACTGAAAATTCGTAGTACTAGGACTTCCTGACATCAGTAAACCAAAAGTAACAAGAAAAATTGCGTTTCCTCGTTACACAACTATGTAGAGCGTAAAAGAATTTTGTCGTGTATATTTACCCGCGGGTTTTCTCGGCCCAGGCCCAGGTGTGTAATAATAGTATGCCTTTCTTCTGATTCCAAATTCCATAATATCGCATTGCATTCGAACATTCCTCAGAACATCCACCATCATCATAATATCATCATCATCACATCACACACCAGCTCTAAGCTTAGCTTACTGCACACTGCACTGCAGTAAATACAAGTTACGTACATTTCAAGCATACATTGGGCCGAGAGTGAGCAACAGTTTACTTACATTTACGTACCATAGTTTATAATATTATAGCATGCAACAACTTTGTAGATGAATGTTTATAATGCGCCTTCTTACTTTTAGTAACATACACGATGCACAACATAAACTATACAGATCCATTTGTAAGGTAGGATACAATCCCAAGAAAATATTCTTCCAACAACAATCATTATATTATTTTTGCTGTATTGGTTGCTTAAGATAAACTGAAGGGTTGCATCTAGAATTCGATTTTTGTGGAGTCAAAAAATTTAGGATAGGGAATGGAAATAAAGATATACAAAATCTGCTTATTTTTTGGTGGTAGTATAGGGGTGGTGAGGTTCCCCTCCCAATACCGTAAGGATTTTCTCCCGGATCCGGATGGGTCACCAAGTGGTTCGGATAGGCACCCCTTTTTTTGAAGTAAATTCATTATTTGCCAAATATTGTAGAAACTTACAATTTTTTCCTCTGATAATAAAATACAGCTTGTTATGGCACTGCCCCTCAAATAAAGGCATACAGGCGTATTAAAATTATATACCTAACGTGTTAATTAACTTTGTGAACAGAATTCCCTTATTTAGCCATATATTTGCAAAATCAACACCTTAAATGTTTAAATAGCAAATATTCACTGAAATTTTAAGAAAAACGTCCCTGATAAGCTCTAACATTTAAGCAATATTACGTTTAGACGATTCATTGCTAGCTGATTCATAATAAAATATTATGAACTATGTACAAAAACCTACTACAAAATTCGGATTTTTTAAGCTAAAGGAGACATTTAACATCATTAAATTAACTTTGAAGTAAATAAATATATGTGTGAGAACCATGACTGTGGACTGAGATTGTTGGTGCAATAGAAATAGGTACACAGTGTGCATCCGTACTTCACATGTTCCTGGTATATCGCTTACATTGTAGAGCTATTGCTACTACTGCAATGCAAAAGTCTCAAACTCATCAACTAACTCTATTACATTCGTACACGAATCCACAAATCCTGTACGCCATATTACATTCCACAAGATGTAATGCCTCCAAGCAAAAGCCACTATAAACTACCTACTACTGCTATACTATTCTGTTGACTGTTGACTCTTCTCTGGTTGACTGTAGTAATTTGACTTGGACTTGACTAGACTACATATTTTATTACTTGACTTGACTACTGTCGGCTAAATGAAGTGTACGTAATAATATCCACGGCGTGTTACAGAGACGTAAATAGACGGGGCTATCTTAAACCCAAACCCCCAGCTTTAACATGATCGACCCATCATACATTCTATAAGTCTATCAAATGAAAATAATATAAACCCAATTAAGAATCGGTTTATTTGTATCTACTACTACCATAATAATGTAATATTATTATGTGTTGTTAATGGGAGGCCTAGCTTCTACCAAATAAGTCTCATTCATAATGTTTTGATTTGACGTTCGTCTTTAGAGCTGTGTACGATCACTTTTAAGAAAGAATTGACGTCAAAATCACTATTTCTAAGTACGTAGGTCTAGGTGCTATTTATTTTATTAGCTTTTATTACGCTGTGGCATGTGCATTTTTGTACTAAATAAAACGCTATCGCTGAAGTTAAGGCTTTCCTACTGTGTGGGAAGTATAGGAATGTGTGAGATTTTTTCCATGGAAATAATTATATTATTAATGCGTTGTAATCTTCCCTCTGTAAAAATAATTGACAAAGTAAACAATGTTTCATCGACTTATTTATTATTTCATTATGATTATTAATTGACAAATTGAAGTCAATTTATGGGAATGGCAAAGCTGTCCGTCCGTCTGTCTGTCCTTCACCACGATACTTGAGAACGCGTTGAGATATTTTGACCAAATTTGGTACACGTAACAGCGAGGACCTATGTGAGGCTAAGTTCGAACATGGGGTCAATCGGTCAACTTTTTCCTGACCTTTGACCTAGCATAGTGAGTAATGTGTTAATGTGGCTTCAAATAAACAATGCATTCTAATCTAAATACTGATATGCGACTTCCATTAATGTTTGCAAGTGAAATCTTCCAGCTTTCGAAATAGAAGATCGCCAATGTTTGAATATTACGAAAAATGGCAATTCATATTTAATCTATGTAGTCAGTGAAGTTATACTGCTAATAACACAGTGTCACAATTGATATTTTGAAAAGGTTACCATGTGTAAGTTTATAATACAGTAGTACTGATCCCTTCGTCAATTCTTTCAACCGTTACGAATGGTTTATTTAATTAAACCCATTCAGTACAACAAGCAAACTTATTTGTATGGAATATTTATCATTATCACGAACGATCACCATAAATACACATAAGAAATGTACATGTACTGACTACTATTGCTATTGCACTACACATTCTGCTACCACATAAATCTACGCTTCGTTGAGAGTGCCATCTGCTTTCGGTTGGATTTTCTATTCTTTTTAATATAAATGCCAACTTAACTGAAGTTTGGCTAGTGACAACCAAAAATGAATAATAAATAATTTTTATTTACCTAAATTAATACTTTCATGATATAAAATGCTGTAATAAACACCGTAACTGTCAATAAAACGTTTAAAATGTGTATAACTAATTTTTGTTTTGTTTAAAAGCGGAAGAGAAGCCGAATTACATGTACATGCAATAAAATTTCCGAAAATTTCTGCATTCATGTGAAATGGCAATTTTCAAAAATAATTTTTAAGGAGGTGAGAATACGAAAGTGCAGCTCACATTGTACGTATATTTATGTGACAGAAGAGTTTACCGTAAACCGTAATGAATTTATGAACATCCTTAAATACAACATTAGCGTAGGTATTTCAGTTTGTGAGATTCTTGAACATGCACGATGCACGTCGACTGTAATCCTCTTTACTTATTATGCTTCAAGGGAAAATTATACCAAAATAACGTGTAGATTCCTAAAAACTCATTCAAATCACACACACTCAAACAGTCGCTGTCACATAATATTATGTAACAGTTTAACTTTACCTACACAATTAAAGGAGAGTAATAATTGTTTATTTCGTCTCTCCCTGTCTCATTTATCAGTCTCATGTGTTAGTATTACGGACAGTTGAGACAATTATTGTGCGAACTTTTACTATATTGGTTTTACACACTCGTTTTCATTGCTTTTTTGACATTTTTTATCACACATTTGTATCATTATCAATACAACATGTATCATTATATCAAACATTAATTTACTGCATAATGAAAGACGTAGAAAATTGTAAACGCCTGCAAAAAATATATCAGGACGTCTTTCTATCCTTAGTTCATGCACTCTTAAATCGTATGAATTTGACTTCGAATATTCAGCTTTTTAGGGTGAAATACTTAATAGGCCTACTATATAATGTAAAGAATATCGTTTATTAAATTCAGGGATGTAAATGTTGATGGATGGGACAATAACCATTTTCTATAATTGCATAACACACTATAACATTGCTTAGAATTAACATGGCTATTAATGTTGTATTTGTAAATAACAATTTTTCACTTACTATAACGTTTATTCGGAAATAAAATCAGTGATGTAAAGTCATTGTCAGTAATCTGACAATTTCAGTTGCATTCACTAGTGTAAATATTGAAAATATTTGTAAGAATTTTCATCAAACAGGCAGGCATAGATTCCATAGATTATTATTTTGACGTAAGGTTGAAAGTCAAAACTTCCGTAAGTTTTAGTAGAAATATATTAAATAGCTGTAGCTTATTACTTACATACCATTCCCATTCCATCCCATTAAAAGTTAATTATTGTAAAGCAATAAATCATACGCATCTTAGAATCATAAAACTGTGGCATAAGAGACACAATTTTGACAAAATTCCCATTGATTATTCTAATTGTTAATTTATCATAATGAAAAATGTTTTTACATTCATTGTGTTGCACATTTATATTTTCAGACATTTGACTGATGTCACTTGAATTTAATTGTGTTAAATAATGAAATTTTTATAGTTTTCATTATTTAATCGGACCGTAGACAAAATGTTGGTATTCAGGTAAAAATATATATGCAAGCGCTCTACAGTTTATGGGATGAACGCAATAAGATAACTCTTCATATCGCTTGCATTCTTTCAATCTTTTGGCTCCTCCAAAACTTTCACGAATTCACGATGAACATAAGTTCTTGCATTTCCTTATAGAGTGCCTCACTAGTTATATTTTAGATATTACCATCAGTTTTATCAACCGAATTGTCAAGGGATCTGTATAAAGGTGATGCTGCATGCTGTAAGTAATATAAAATTGTATAAGCACTATAGAATTTCGTAGGACCAGCACTTTCAATCCAACCAACCGAACCCTAAAGAGTTCATATGCCCACCCACCCGTCAAACCCATCACGTCGTATTTCGTTGATGTAAAAATGGGACTACATTCACGTCAGTCTCAATTTCGTCTCATTTTGTGAGAACCTATTCCTATTGAGTTTATTCTGGCATATGTGTAAGTGCAGATAAATATAAATAGTTTATTAAGTGTATTGCACACTAACAATATAAAATCTCTCATTGTTTCAAAAATGACAGCTATTATTGATTATGGCAGTCTATAATTATTATTCTATTTTTTAACAAAAATGACAACCTAACAAATTAATCTTTAAAATGATGCACATAATTATAAGAAATGCACTGCATTAGTAGCTCCCTCAACTATTTAAATTATTTTATACAGATGTACCTACATTTCTAGAGTAAACAGGGGTACTCTAATATTTAATCTTGACAAGAATTTACCTTCATTGCTCTTTTACCTATAACATTTTAGGATATAAGTTGCAGCATGTGTTAATTACGTGTTGAAGGTACTACTCGAGCTTTCTTCACAATAAATGACAAAGCCCTAAACAAATCCGATTGATTCGATGTTGTCATTTGTTATAATGACAACCACTCTGTACTTCATATCAGCAGTAATGTTTTACTGAGATGAGACCCAATAAGATTCCAAGAATGAGCACTTGAATTTTCCTCTAGTGATGATTTTCATCTGAGACTAGAATCAGTTTACAGTTTTCTTAAGTATGCTAATTTCTACATAAATGTAAAGTAGTAGTAGTAATTATGCCAGTTCAGTGTTACCTATGTACGTGTATATGTAATCTACAGTCTAATGTATAATTTCATTCATTTATACATTACCTACCTGTCTGTAGTCTGTGTAAGCTATATATAAAGTAGAATAATATATATCACGATGTATCTGAGCAGAAAATGTCATGTTCAGTGAGTGGAATAGGGAGGAAGATTCACGCTAAATTTTGAAATCTCTCTCGGTATATTTTGAAAGGCTTTAGTGATCTTCTATACTCTGCATGATCATTGCGTATCTCTGTCTCACTCTGCACTTTAGTTCCGGCTTCAATTCAAAGTTTTCTCTCGCTACTCCTTAAAATACTCAAGTAGATTAGTGAACCGATGTATAGATGAGATGGATGGATGAAGACTTGCACAATGGGTGAGAAAAAATTAATGCCAGATTGGTTCCATTGCGCGTTGCTTCTGTGATACGAATGCATTTTAACTTTAACTATGTCTAATCCCGATATGAACGTACAGCAACATTAGCAACTATTATTAATAATGTACTGAAAGTGAGTCTAACTATAACATTTTACTCAATGGATTTCTAACAATGCGTGCACTATGCACCCTTCTTCCTTCATCCTAAAAAAACGTTCTACTTTTTTACGTAATACTTCTATCAATCTCAATCTTCGTACTGATAGATAGCTAATCGTTGTGTCGTATTGTCCCGTGTGGTCGATCGACCATGAATGGTGTTGATATTTTATTGAAAGACATCATGGAATACTTTTGCTGTGATATTTTCAAGTTAAATTAAACTTCATCTACACGCTAATAATTGTAATAATTGATATTAGCCGTGTAACTACATTATTCATACTGTCACACCTAATTTGTTTAAAAGTGAATTTCTACAACTCACTCTTTTAACAAATACGTTTCTTTATAATATACACCCCTCGTTTCATTCTAAATTTGAATTTAAAGATGGCATAAAACCGTTGCAAGCTTGTCTATATAAAATCGTCATAATCTCATAATTAAATGACATTATGCATAATCGACAATATCTGGACATGAGAAAATTAATAGCCATTTAACAAAGCCTTGAAATGTAAAAAGACACCAACAATTTTAGAGCACAGAGTTTTCAAATCAAACCGAAAAACCTACTAACCTGCAAACCTAATACTATAATATTATGCAAGTATAAATGGGAATGAGTCGGAAAAGCCTCGCAAACAAAACCATCAAATTAAAACTTATGGAAGAAATCGGACACTAACTAGTGCTTAAATTATAGAAGTAGTGTAATAATACAACTTGCTGATTAAGAGAAATGGAAAAACAAATAAAGCTATAAGTTTCAATGGTGTCAACTTATTCTTAATAGTCAGGCAGACATAGACAGTGTAATACCCATCAACACTGCAAAATGACCTTCCCAAATGCTATTAAAAGTGTCAATAAATATTTGCAATCAACCTGCATGTGCAATTCATGCTACAATAAGACTTCAACATGGCAAATTAATGTTTAGCAATGTCTACCATGTGATTACGATATTTGCATAGGAACTTCTTGATACATATAGTTTATATATGTGATATTATATTATATTGTAACTCACTTGCATTGCTGCTCAACTCAACAACAGAGTTGTAAATTATTTAATAGCCACTTTTACAGGTTTATTATTCATTTCAATTTGTCAACTCTTTATTTTATCACTGGTTGTAATTATACACCCATAGAAATCGTTTCTTGCTCTTTTTGTCAATTAACATTAAAGCTGCTTAATTTTGTCGTATGCACATACTAATTGTACTAATTGTACAGAGCTGACATTATGTATGTTTTCTTAACTATCTTAACTGATGTACATTTTTTAGCAAGAAAAAATCAGCGATTTGTTCTTCATCGAAGCATCACTATTATATCCATCAATCTATCGTATAAGTTGGGTTGCTCAATGTATTTGCAAAATCTCAAATTGATATCTGAATATGTAATGGAAACATTAAGTTTATGGAGTATAAATAATTCGCCTGTTTGTGCATTGAAAATATTTTTGCTTGATTCAATCCGCCAATAAACAATAAACGAATCCTGTCTATAATCGCTAATAATCATCACATTTCATATAATATTAGGTATAGTCTCATTATTGTGTTTCTGCTACTCATCCTGTTACATAATCACTGCATTTTGTACATTAGGTTTAACTCTATGCAAATTCTGGTATACTATTACAAGTTTTATGTTACGCATCGTGGCTACCAGTCTACCAGTCATTCGATTGCTCTTCAATGGTCTTTTTAATGACTGAGGACACTACTGAGGTGAGGAACATTGAATAAGAATGTTTTAGCGTTTGATAGATGCGTTACGGTTACTCGCATGAATGCAACTGAATCTTCACCACTTCGCCACAATCACAAAGGTTCAGTCACACAAAATATTTAAGAACTACATGTGATTATAGCTATTTTTTATTTGCTAACTGTAAGTTACTTGCAATTTAATCAGTAGTACATTAAAGGCTAATTGTTGTTATAAATTGTAAGAATTGAAAAAACCTTCGGAAATTCCCAATTCTTTCTTACCAAGAACAAAATAAAACTTTTACTTCAAGTAATTAGGTAATTGAAACAGCTTCAATAAAATTACCTAAGCAAAGGATAAAAGTCAGGTCCTATAGTTGGGCTATTATTATGCGTACGCTTTTTTTCAGTTATTAATGTATGATATTTTATTATTAATAAATTAAATATTAAAGATGCTGAATAGGCATATCTTGTGGGTTAAAATAAAAAAGATGGAATTTTTATCAAGACAAAATGAAACCTTGATGACAATCTGCGATTGAATGTAACTTTCTACTATAAGCTGATTTGAAGGAACCTTTTATGCTGTTTTAACTGCTTCAAGTAACCCAAATTCTTGACTCTAATCACGCTTGAACTTTTTCATTGCGTAATCCCAGAGACAAGGAAGATTAATTTGCTTGTTGATACGGATAAGTTGCACTGTGTAACTTAAATAGCTTTTTAACAATTACATGCGAAATTTCGATATACCTGCCTAACAGTTTCTGCTACCTAATAATAATCATTTTAACTCAGGATGTTTAAATGCTTTTAGAAATATTTACTTATTTTACTGTTCCAAGTTAATGCATTATAGCGTCTTAGGAGGGGCAAAGTGAGGGAATTACTGTGCAATGCCAATTAAAAGAACAAACATGACATATTTATACTCACTGATCAAGTTTGATCAGCTGGTTTCATCTTGTGTCATGTCATAAGTCATGTCATTATCAACTTAGCTGAAAATGAGAAACAATTTTGCATGTAACCCCTCAATCAAGTATTTATTACATTCCTGGGCATCTTTCCTTCTTACTATGTCATATTATGTCATATTAATTATTTAGCATCATTTATACGAAATTATACGAATAATTAGATAGTTTAAAACAACTAGGACCTACTTCATGCAAGGTATTAGCAACATTATAAAGAATTGTCCAATGTAAGATAAACCATTAACATCAATCAATATGAACTGTACTACATATTATCATAATAACAGTTTCTTTGTTTCAGAATGTGACTAGACCGGGCAATGATTTGCATTTTCAGAATGGGATTTGCATAGTAATAGTATTCGGCCTAATCTAATATTTTTTGCATAATCAATTCTTTCATCAATCTTACTAATGTCTACAAAATTAATTAACATCGTAAATTACTTGAGCTAGATAATATATCATGCGTACTTCATACATAACTAGTAATTTATTATACCTACCTATATATAGATCATACAATGCATGTTATTAACAATTAGTACATTATGACATATTATACCTAATTTTACTGCTTTATTCTTTCACAAATGTTTGCAAGTGTACAGTACCTATTTTTAAATAACTCCATTTTAATAGACAGTTTTAGCTTATGTATCTCTCATTGCCCCTAAAATGAGAATGAAATGAAGCTACCTATATTAAAAAATAATAAATAGTATGTAGATACCAGAATGTATCTTATAAATTTTAAGTGTTTTAAATCAAGTCAACTCTTATTACTCTTACTACAGGCAACTACACGCCATAATGACTTACAATTAGATAGGTACATTATGTCGAGATTAAGAATTATGAAATCGATTCGTAAGTAATTGAAGTTCATAAAGATTTTTGCTACTTGTTACCGTGTAATTTTTAGGATTTTACTCTAAACAAACTACTCTTCTATACATTTAAACAACTTATTCAACTGTATCTGTAAGGTTTATCGATTTTCTGTAACTACAGTATTATATTCTTTAATTGCTTTATTTGCAAGAATACTATTACATAGCTTGGCATAATATTCACTATAATATTATCTACACTACAAGCTTGTTCCACACAGATGATATAGTATGTTTAAGAACCTTGTTAGTGTTGCTAACTACTACGATGTCAATTTCTTGTCTGAACGTATGCTACTCTCTTTGCTTCCCACACAATAAGTAAGTGTACCTAATTGTTGTTAGCAAAATAACAAACGATAAAAAGAGAGAAAGAGTTTTTAAAGCTAGATTTACACTGAAGTCGTAAAAGCAGAATAGATTCCGTATACTGCGCACCATCCTTATAGAATGGCAACCAGCGTCTAGTTATGTATAATTTTACATGCAGAAAATACATTGAAAAGACAAATACAAGCATGTTTATATTTAAACCATTTATATTTAAGGATATCTCCACGGGTTTGTCCTAGAGGCCGGCCCCCAACCCAAAACCCAGAAATTGGGCCAACCCAATCCGATTTGGGTTGGGTTGGGTTTCAGTTTTTT